>JAJMLD010000058.1:0-11441 GCA_030569515.1 Barnettozyma vustinii
ATCCCTCTTTTAGTTTAGTTTCATCCAAACTTCACCCTCTAGCGATCCTGTGGTGAACAAAGACTTAAACCACAATGAGAGGGGTCGAGGAGATTGGAAGGTTCTATAAGAAGGACTCATACTTCACTTCCACCATCAACATCACATCGAAGTCTACAAAAGTTACCAAATCCAATGACAGTCGGCGTAAGAGGCTCACGCCTGGATCATACAACTTATCACTTTTAGAGAACCAGCTTCATGGGACTGAACTCGCAGAGGACCTCCAGGAGGAGAAGAATGCACAGAAGCGCCTTGCAGAGCTGGACACAGAGAACTTTAATGAGGCCCGAATTGATCTTCCGAAAGTTGGCGTGAACTTTGACTATGCAACAACCCGTCAGCCGACCTCACTGTCCTCTAAGCAATGCAGTAAGACTGATATAAAGATTAAGCAGTCCCATCTTGCACCTGTGAGGAAGGTTCTCGCGTCAAGAAGAACCCTGAACAATTATATGGATGAAGTGGACGAGAGGCTGAAGAGTGTGTTGTATGGAGTTGTGAGTAAGAGACGTGGTGCATTCGTCGTGCCAAACAAGAAGTTGTGTTCGATTTGTGGAGATGCAAGCCCAGGGTGTTGTACGCGGTGTGGGAGCAGAGTCTGTTCAGTTGCTTGTTCAGTGGTTCATAAGGACAGTCGGTGTAGTGGGTATTAATTGGTCGGTTGTTGGTTGTTGAGCCCAGAAAGTGTCTTTAGCACAATCGAATATAATCATGATATTCGCCTGTATTCGAATAAATTCATCATCCATGGAGTCTACTTTCCATCGATTGAATAGCTAGGCGTTGCCTGTGCCGAAATTTGTAATCACTCTTCTCTGAGTCTTTGACAGTTGTTCACCTCTGAAAAAAAACAAATTGACAAACATTCCCACCACCTCTCCAACAACTCACTACGCCAACACGACAATGTTCAAAGCTACGCTGCCACTCGCAAGGAAGCACGTGGCAATTGTTGGTTCAGGCCCATCAGGATTCTACACCGCCACTGCCCTCCTCAAACAGTCACAGAAGAAGAAAGAGGACATTCATGTCACCGTGATGGACAAGTATCCTACCCCATTCGGACTGTCTCGTTATGGTGTAGCACCAGACCATCCTGAGGTGAAGAACTGTGAGGAGACGTTTACTGAAGCGATGAATGACTTTGCTTCCTATATTTCCTTTGTGGGAAATGTCTCTGTGGGTACTGATGTCAAGATCAACGACCTTAGAAAGAATTTTAATGCTGTTGTTTTGGCGTATGGTAACACCGTCGAAAATAAACTGGGGATTGAAGGTGAAAATCATCCAATGGTGATTGATTCCAAGAGGTTTGTTGCCTGGTATAATGGTGAACCTGATATTCTGGATAAATTTACTCCGCCTGACTTGTCCAAGGTGGAAAAAGTTACCGTGATTGGGAATGGCAATGTGGCCATGGATGTGGCGAGAATGCTTCTGATGCCTCCTTCCCGTTTGGGATCCAGTGATATTTCAGTTTCTGCACTAGAGGACCTTAAGAAGAGTTCAGTCAAAGATTTGAATATTGTTGCAAGAAGGGGCCTGCTGGAATCAAAGTTCACCACGAAGGAAATCAGAGAGTTGTTCCAACTGGAGGAGTTTGGTGTCCGTTGCAGAGGTATTTTCCCAATTGAGCTTGTGAAAGTCCTCCAACCTTTCCTGAAGAAGATGGAGCGTGTTCTTAAGAGAAAGTTTGAGACTGTTGTCAAGTTCTTGGAACCAGTGGAGAATAGAAAAGTGAAGTATACTGTTCCTAAAGAGGTCACCAAACAATGGTCACTGCAATATTTGAGATCGCCATACAAAATCATTGCTAATCCAAGCGACCCCACTCGTTTGGAATCAATTACATTCCAAAAGAATACACTCCATCAAGACACTCCTGAGTCAGAAGCCACTATTACACCAACATCTGAGTTTGAAACACAAGAGACTGATCTTATAATCAAATCTGTTGGTTTTAGAGGAGAACCATGTGAAGTTGACAGTGAGATAAAGTTTGATTCCCGCCGCAGTGTAATTGTGAATGAGAACTTTAGAGTCATTGGCACAAATGATGCCGTGATTCCTGGCTTGTACACAACAGGTTGGATTAGCAGTAACTCTAAAGGGCCAATTTTGAACACTTATGCCACTTCGACGGAGGTGGGTGACATAGTGTTGAAGGACTTGGAGACTGTTGATGCCGATCTACCTGGGATGGATGGTCTTCAACTACCAGAATCCACAAGTTGGTCAGATTGGGAGAAGATAGATAAATTCGAGTTGGCATTGGGGAAGTTACATGGTAAAGTTAGATGGAAGACGCCTACATTAGAGTTGATGATGAAGATCATTAAGTTGGACGAATCTGTTGAGAAGAAGCTTGAAACATTAGGACAGGAAGTGACCGAATACGGTAGAAAATAATCGTCTTGATTCTTGTATATAGAAGCACGGATGTTGATGAATAGAGAGTTATGATATCATGATTTATTCTTTGGTTTAAATACTAAGCTGATCCAGAATTTCGCTCGGCTTGTTTATGTGTCCAGAACGGGTGCCTGATCCTGGCATGGCTCTCTACTCTCTCTTTTCCAAAAAAACACTAATCTCAATAGAAAGATCGTTAGTAAAACCCCATTTGAGAATTTGATATACTCAATGGATCGAATAGGACGATTGAGTCAATACCGTTTATCTCCTGGTTCCGGATATCTTGGTGTACCTCAATGTAACAGATCAAACTCACATCTACACCGTACAAATTTCATAACATATACTTGCCTAATATCTAAACCCACATGATTCAATCACTGGACTTGTCGTTCTAATTGAATATTCATCAGTTCATCAAACCTAGTGAGCACCGTTCTTGTGGTGTCTCAAGTGGAAGTAGTATTCCAAACTGTAGCCGAAAACCAAGACGAAAGCAGCAACGTGCAACAATGGCTTACCAGAGGCGTTGTCACCGTTGAAGAATCTCTCCTTGTAGCGGGCCAATGGACCGAATGGCTTGTTGGCTGGGGCAGCACCTTGTGGTAGGGCCTTGTAGAACTCAACAACTTGGGCAAGTCTCTTGGCCTGTGGGTTAGAGCCGATGTTCTTAGCAGAAGCAATCTTTGGTGGGATCAAGGTGGAGAGTTGGCGTCTGGCGATGAAGGACATTGCGGCGATGCTGTAGATTGGTGTTGTGTTTTCTTCAAGGTGTGTGTTGAACTTTTTTTTTCGGTGTTTTTTCATTGGCAAGGGAGCGAGTGACTGTAGACTTCCTAATTAGGAAATGAAAGTGTATGACGAGACCTTGCTACAATTATCGTTACAGATTGTTTATTCCTGAGAGATGTACAGAACTGGTGGGATAATGTTAGTACTAGATTGCAGAAAGCTTGGGGGTCGTTATACTCACCATTGTTGCCTCTAATAAAGATGTCACCATACGTTTGGACCAGCTGGCCATCAACATGCTCTGAGGACTCGTCCAGTGTGATGTTCATGTAGCCATCAATGGAGTCAAGTTTGCCATGATACTCCTCACCAGAATAGAGCTTGACAACGACTGATGACCCTGTGAGTTCTGAAAGAAATGTGGAAGTAGATGTACGTTCGGACATGGCAGATATGTGTGTGTGTGAAAAGAATTGAGGAGATGTGTGGTGCTTGTGTCCTCTGTTGGTTTTTATGAGAGGCCCCATCGAATAATTGATTGGTCGATAAAATGGTTACTTCCAGGATGCACGTGACTTCTTGTACTTGCAGCACGTGATTAGCCAGATCTCAAACGGTAATTCACCTCTAGCCCTCCCCCGTTTGGTTAGAGAATTTGAGATAAAACGGCACCAAGCGCAATCGTCTACACCGATTTATTTTAACAGCATTATCCAACTGTTCATATGAACCTTCTCCAGGACCTCTCAGACGATGAGGGCCACGCGTGTCGCCGCTGTCAGCTCCCCATCAGTGAAGGCCACGCCTACGAGTTGGGCGGTGATCGCTGGCATATGTACTGTTTCAGCTGTTCCAAGTGCACTAAGCTGTTGGGAACATCATCAAATTTCATGGTGCTGGGAACAGGTGATCTGATCTGTTCAGATTGCTCATACTCCTGCAATTCATGTGGTAAGAAGATTGACGATTTGGCGATTCTAACCGGCGACCAGGCCTATTGTTCAAAGTGTTTCTGTTGTCGCAATTGCAACAAGAAGATTGAAGACCTCAGGTATGCCAGAACTTCAAAGGGTCTGTTCTGTATGGCATGCCACGAGAAGCTACTCGAGAAAAAAAGACGGCATGAGCAGAACAAACGTGCTCAAGCAGCTCAGCGACAATCACAAGTTATTGATAAGTCCCTGCCTCGTTTACCGATGGAGAATCAGCTGTCGCCCCAGTTGGAACAGGAACAGGCTGTATCAGCACATGAAAGAGTTTCCAGTCCACTTTCAATGATATCTGATTTATCAACACCAGGGATAATGGAGGTTCAGAACACTACTGTGATCGATCAGCTTTTTCCACCAGAGAGATCTCCACACAGACAGCGTGTCAGCTCACCAATCCAGAGAACATTGGCACCAGCAGCCACCGTTTCACCAACTGCAGGAGTTGAAGCAGCTATTGCGAATTACTCTGAAGATGATGAGGACGATGCTACCCACCTTCAGAACCAGACCTTGAAAGTTGCCACACCAACAAGACAACCACAGATCTTATCACCATTGAGATCTGCTGCAAGCAAGACCCCTAATGCCGACATCAACAGAAAGGCTGTGGTCATGGAAACCGTATCTTCATCATCATCCAACAACATTCTGTCAAGTTACATAAATGATTCGCCTTTGCCCCTTGGAAACTCTGCAGCTCTACATGATCCGGCATCCAAGGATGGGATCCCTATTGTTGATGATTTTATCGATATGGATGACTCAAGTGAACATGAAGAGGTGGTGGAACAGGAATCAACGTACTCAGTGGAAGAAGATCAGGATGATTTCCATTTCGACTTCAAACCAACTGGATTCAGCAATAGTTTCAGAGTGAATAAGCCTGATGATTTGAACATTGGCAATACTGAAGTCTCACCAAATCAACCGCTAAGGTCCCCAATATCTTCCAAACCATCCCCATTCCAAGTTCAAAGCACACGTATCTCCCCACTCACAAATAGGAAGCAATCCCCGGAACAATCAATCCTGTCTCGCTCAAAGACGATCAAATCCCCAAGAAGCTTCCTTAACAACTTGACCCCTTTTTCAAACAAGCACAAGAAGTCAGAGTCTTCAAGTTCCATGGATCATTACAAGATCTCTTCACCATTCCTCACATCTGATAACATTCAACACAATACGAACCAGGCGACTGCTGCCGCGGCAACACCACAGATGAAGCAACTGACATCACCAAACCCACCGGCAGCTGCATCATTCCAGACACCACCATTGGCTGGCCGTCATCAACGCCGCTACTCTAACAGCTCAGCCATGCCTGAGCAGGCTCGTTCAGGGAGCACAGGCACCAACCATGTGAGATCCAGAAGTGATATGACAACGGATTTTGGTACTCATGGGTCATATTCCGCTGGTGGATCGTTCTCTGCTGGAACCAATGGTATCTTTGAAGAAAGACGTTTACTTGAGTTGGAGTTGAGGGGATTGAAGGTTGGGATCTTGGAGATGAAACAGACTAAAGTGTTGTTAAGTAAAGAAATTGGTGAATTAATTGCAAAAAGAGATGTTTTAAATCAAGAGATAGCCATATTGAGTGACCAATTTGATGGGTTGAAAGTGAACGATGAGCAAACGGGTCCTGCCCCACCACCGCTGTTCTCCAAGGGCTCTGGCGAGAAGAACATTGTTGCAAATTCTGAACAGCAGTACGAAGTTTCAAGCTCCAATTCCTCACAGCAACAGCTTGAATCGTTGCAAGTTCCTGGTACTGCTAATAGCGACAAGAAATCAAGAAAGTTTTGGAGGAGAGGTATCTTCAATAATAATGCTATCTCCTCAGCATCCGCTTATTCCATCAATAATCTTTTGGGTGCCAGTGACAATAACGAAGAAAGTGGTATTAGCAAACAACTGATCTCTGATCCAATCTTGAAAACTGATGATGTTGATGAACTTGGTGGTAATGATAACAGGAAGTTAACTGTATCTACAGGCTCAACAAATTTACACAGTGTGCTCGCCAATGGGAGCACTGCGAAGTACATTGATCTGAACCAATCCAAGGTTTCATCTGGATCAGGAGACTCGGCCACCTCCAATATAAATGGTGCCACTTCTGCCTTGATTATGAGTGATCTTTTTAACTCCACCCTTGAGAGTCGTGCCGTGTTTGAGAAGAGACGAATTCCTTTGATCATAACCAGATTGGTTGAAGAAGTGGAGAAGCGGGGTTTAGACTCTGAAGGTATCTACAGAAAGAATGGCGCCACATCACAAATGAATAACATTTTGAACAGTTTCAACAACCTTTACCAAGCGGAGACTTCTCGTGAGTTGGAAAGTGCCCTTGAAGGCGATATCAATGCGGTGACTAGTTCGTTGAAGAGATACTTGTACCTCATTCTCCCTGAGCCAATCATACCCAACAACTTGTACGAGGAGTTTATTAAAGTGGATAAGTTGAATAGCCCACATGATAAGATGGATCAAGTCATTTCTATTTTTAAGAGTCTACCACAGACGAACTTTCATACTATTGAGTTTTTGTTGAAGCATTTCTCCAAAGTGGAGAAGTACAACCATCTGAACAAGATGAATTATTATAATTTGAGTGTGGTTTTTGGTCCTACGTTCACACGTGTGTCTTCAAGTGAAAGAGAATTAATGGACATGAAAGCTAGGAATAATGTGATGGAGTTCTTACTGAGGAAATCTACAGAGATTTTTGCAAACATTTGAAGTGATAGATAAAATTTAATGAGACAATTGTACGAATCGAGGCAGTTTCTAGACTTCCAAACAGAATATGTACAACAGCATGGTTCCTTTTAATAGTAGTGTTCTCATTTGATATCTTTGATCTCTTCAGCACTAAACATTTCATACTTTCTGTGGCCATTACGAATAAGGTATTCTATCGTACTATAGTCCTTTTTGGCAATGGATTTCTGGTTCTTGCGGAATTCATGTCTTACAAACTGGAAGAAATGCTCTTGATTCTCCTCTGGTTTTGTATAACACGACCTAAGACATGTTCTGTACAACTTTAGTACTTCTTTCTGTAACCCAGAGAGTCTCTTTGCCATTGTGTGTGAGATGTGAGATGGTTAATGGTTGCAAAGAAGAAAAAAACAAATAAGAAAAACAAAAGGCTGGACCGGGTTTTCGGATTATGCTAGTGAGCAGACGCAGTGCAATGGGCGCAGGGTGCTGTTTTTGTATCTGTCAAACTTGGCCTTAGAGTCAGGCAATGGGGGGATACTTTGATCAAAAAACACGGCACTAGAGAAGTAGATGGGCTCAACAAAAATCTCGATCCCGGTGTTAAATTTCGCGAGCTGCACATCGGAAATCGGAATTAGGCCTTAGGCAGGAAAACACGGCAACCACGACACAAAAGTTTAAAAAAGATCTCATCATCGGCCAGATCCATCGCTCTTCCCATCAAGCTGAGTGTCTATCAATTTAACTCAGTGGCTAAGAACCCTAGAGAGATCAGCCCGTGATCACACTCATTTTCAACCACCGCCATGTCGCACTGGGTTTTTATACAGTTCTTTTCCAGGTTGGTAGAGTCCAGGCCGTATGAAGCAGTGGCCACTGCACAAGACAGCACAGAGCAGTTTGAGTTGGGCACATTCAAAGCTGTTCTTTCTATCATTGGCCTGATATGGTGGGCTGTTATGCTCTGCATTGCATACTATGGCTTCTTTGAGATTGTCTCCAAATTCAACAAGGACAAGTTCAGCCCGAAAGTTACTGAGGAGCTACAAGAAGAGTTGGAAGGTGTCACAATCCTCAGACCAATCAAGGGGGTAGATACTGAGCTAGAGATATGTTTGGAGAGTTGCTTGATGCAAGAATACCCAGTGAACAAGCTTCAGATCATTTTCTGCGTTGAGAGTTTACGAGATCCAGCTGTTCCAATCATCAAGGGACTGTTGGAGAGATACAGCGACAAAGATGCCATTCTTCTTATTGATGATGATTTAACCAATGAGAAGCATCACTTTGGCCCCAATCCAAAGATTAACAATCTCGCCAAAGGCTACAAGCGAGCCAAGTTTGACATTATATGGGTTCTTGATTCAAACGTTTATGTCAATCCAGGTACCTTGATGAGATCAGTTGTGTCATTGAACAATTCTTTGGACAACGGTCATCCAACTTCTCGCAAGGTCAAACTCGTTCATCATGTACCTCTTGCAGTGTCGATTAGTAACGAAAATTCAACTTATAACCTCGGAGCCAGACTAGATGAAATGTTCTTGTTAACATCACATGCAAAGTTCTATGTGTTCTTCAACAAGGCATCAGTCGCTCCATGTGTCAATGGAAAATCCAACATTTACAGAAAATCGGATTTAGACTATGCGGTTTCACAAGTTGCAGAGGGCAAGATTTCCACTATTAACAACAGGGAAAACATTTCCAGAGAGGCTGCCAATTATGCTGCTCCCGATGAAGGTTTGAAGTTCTTTTCAAGATACATTGGCGAGGACAACATGATTGGTATCGCTCTATGGGAAAATGACAGAGGTGGTAGAACGGCCATGACTGGTGATATCGCTGTACAGCCAATTGACGCAAACTTCAAGAATGGTATTTGGGATTACATCAACAGAAGAGTCAGATGGTTGCGTGTCAGAAAGTACATGGTGCTTGTGGCGACGTTGATTGAACCAACCACCGAATCTTTCGTTGTTGGCATATTTGGCAGTTTTGGTCTTTCAAATTTGTTCTTCCAAGGGAAGCATAAGCTACTGATATTGCTGATACATGAATTAATCTGGTGTTACACAGATTATTATCAGTACCACATTTTGGTTGAGGAATCTGTCAAGGATTCCACATACAATAATAAGAACAGGCCATACTTTTTGAACAACTATGAGGAGAAACTCAACTTCTTTGGCAAATGGCTTCCTATTTGGCTCTTGAGAGAGGCTTTAGCCTTGCCTATTTGGATCATCGCAATGTGCGGAACAGAGATTGACTGGAGGAACAGACCTTTCAGAATTAGATCTGACTTGTGTGCAGAGGAGCTCTGATCAACCAATGTCGGAAGCTCTTTTGAACACTTCTAGAAAAGTTAAATAGTATACTGGTGGATAGGACCATCAGTTGATAGAAGCATCGTATTATATATGTCATAGCACCTCTATCTTGACGTTAGTTTAATTGCCTGGAACTATAATCCACGGACCGGAGTACGTAAATAGTTGAGAAAACTACAACAAAACTAGCAGTGGCGGAGATTTTTTTCTGTAATTAGTGAGACATACGCGTCGTCAGTTGTCTATTACCTCAATCAGCTCACTAGCGCTCTGGATCCCAGAAAACTGTTGGAACCACTGTTTGAAGCCCCCATCAAGGACATAAACTTCAGGAATAACTTCTGCATTGGTGGCATCAGTGACGAACAACATGAACTTTCTTGCACAGCGCGGCCCACGATTCTGTGATCTCATGCAATGAAACACATATCTGTACTGCTCAGGGGGATAGTGCCGGATCAACTCTTGACATATCTGTGACGTGAATTGGCGTGACGCACAATGTACACTTCCTTTGATATGTGCGTACTTGTGATCTCTATCTCGAACGTCCATAATGACAAATGGCCTCACTTCTTTTGGGTCTTCCATCAGCCAATTCCTTAGGGTTTCTGGTGATATAGTCCTCACCAGAGACTGTACCTTCTCCAAAATAGCGCGGGCACTAGCATCTAAGTCATTGGTACTCATTCTTGTATACTCTATTGATGAAAAGAGGCAAGAAGTGAAATTGCGTCAGAAACATTGAATTCCTTGATATTACCTCGTTGGGTATAGCTCCCTTTTGGGTAAATTATTGCTCTTTTTCCGGGCTTTGTACAATTTTTCGTTGGTTCAACTGAAACCTGTTACAGATTCTCTTGTGACTCAACATCTAGTCCGGTTCCTATCATGAGTGAAGTCCCTGCCTCTTTCAAGAAGGGTTTGAAGAACTTTTGGTTCATTACCTCCATTGCAATCGGCGGCATCTATGTTACTAAAACGTGAGTTTCACTTCTATCACTAACTTCGGCTATTCTCGTTACTAACCTTCTTCCAGTATCGTCAACAGACAGAGAGATGCTAAGTTTGTACCAGAACATGTGGAAGTTGACGGCGATCACTATATTGATGTGAACACAGCAAAGCTGCAGCCTGGACTTCCTGAATCCACAGGCCAGTTCAAAAGAAAATCTGACTATGAAGGTGCTGGTAACTCTTATTCGTCAAGAGCAAAGGGCGATAGATTCAGTGGTCTCCTTGATATGACGTGGTTCTTCGGGAAAGGAGACGGGAAATAGAAAGTTCTACGCCAGTGCGTTGCCCTGTAAATAGTTTACGTACATGTTTCGAAAAGAGAAATTACAGATATTTTAACATAACTTTTAATACATCACATAAAACTACAAACGAAATGAATAGATAGGCAAGTGAGCGAATCAAACATGAGAGAAACATAATTTAGTTCTTCTCGAAGTAGTCAGCCATTTCCTGGTCCAATTGCTCAATAGTCTTCTTGGCTGGCTTCTTAGACTTTGGCTTGGCTGTCTTAGTCTTCTTAGCTTCAGTCTTCTTTGTGGCAGGAGCTGGCTTAGCAGTAGCGGTGGTAGTCTTCTTAGCCTTCACAGCGTTGGCAAGGATACGAGAAGTCAATGGCTTCTTGGTTGGGTCAACAATCAATTCTAGCTTCAATTTGCTTTTACCATTGTCGATTGGGGCACCATTGTACTTCTCAACAGCCTTGGTAGCATTGGAAGAGGATTTGAAAATGACAGTGGCAATACCCTTAGAGTGACCCTTCTCGTTGTAAGACAGAGCAATGGACTGGACACCACCAACTTGGGAAGCAAAAAAATCCTATTATAAATGTTAATGATCATGTTAATGAAAAGAGAATTTGTGGGTTGTGCTATGCAAGTCGTGATCCAAAATGGTAAATCGAAAAGAGTTCAGGGAACCCCAAGATTGAGTACTGCAAAGCTTGACTTTGCAAATTGAGTAAAAGGAAACAAAAAAAAACATCAAAAAAAAAATAGATAAACCGATGGATTAATGAATTATGCAGGCCTCTTGTAATGCTGTTCCACCAAACCTGAGGAGAATTAGTGTGTGTCTTTCTGTCATTCAGGGCTGTAATCCTGAGCAGCGAAAGAGTGTATCAAAACACAAAACAAAACGCAGGTATTCAGTCAACAGAGATATCATAAGACTTAGAACAAGA
>JAJMLD010000058.1:11541-76822 GCA_030569515.1 Barnettozyma vustinii
AAAAAAAAAAAAAAAAAAAAAAAAAAAAAAAAAAAAAAAAAAAAAAAAAAAAAAAAAAGACAAAACAACAACAGCAACTCACAGAAGTGACGTGCTTTTTAGTTCCAGTAACTGGCACCATGTTGAAACAGATAAACGACACAAAATTGGGGAGATAATCAAAGCTCAGATGCATCAAATATAATCTCGTTCAACCCAGCGTGTAAAGTTTTTCTGATTTTTTGCGAAACAGTAAAGAGGCGCAATGCAAAAATTCACCAAGTGGAAAAAAGAACAAATCTCAAAAGATGGTTCCCAGAATAACCTGGTGTTGAACCATAGAGAGTGCTGTACCCAAGGAACAGAAAGAATGAATAACTAACTCCTTAAAAAGAGTCATCATTCTGTAGACAATGAAGTCCTCCATTCCCACAGTCATTCTCAAAAAAAAAACATGTATAGCACGTCCTCACACCATATATGAACATACCTTAATTGCATCTGGTTTGATGTCCTTTGGGAGACCATAGACAATCACCTTGGTAGCATAGGAGGCGTCAAGGACATTGTTACCAGCCTTAGAAGTAGTAGAAGCCTTAGCTGGCTTGGTGGCCTTCTTGGTAACAGCAGCCTTCCCTACCTTGGCCTTAGAACCGAGATTGGCCTTCTTCTTAAATTGTCTCTTTGGCTTAGCAGAGATGATTTCGTCCAATGATTGATCTAGAGCTGACATTTTTGTCTTGTTGTTGTTGTTGTTGTTGTTGTTGCTGTTGTTGGTAAATGGGGCAGGTGGCGAGAATAAGAAAAACGGCGAGACCCCTACCTTTTATACCAGCGGGATTCCGGTCGGAATTCAGCATGCTTGTCAGGAAAGTTCCGAGGGTATATGTATTTGTTTGATGAGACAACTGCTACGTAAACAGAACTCAAGAGGGAACCTCAAGTCTCTAAGGAAAACTTACAATGAGGAGTCCCTCGATCTCCACTACGACCAATGCTGTAAGTCTCCGATGCGTTTCATCGGCAGCATTAGTGAAGTTTGTTATTGGTGCCGAGTTCGACAACAAGACAGGCGCTGTTGTTAAACATCAGATCCCCAGAAAGATCCCTGGTTTCAAGGATAATCTACAAGGTTTGGCAGAGCTAATGATTCCATTACACACTGAGAAGCAACTTTCAGAGGACTATACGATGTTTATTCTGTACAAGAACTCACAAAATAAGTATGGTTTGTTTCCAGACAGTGACAAAGAGATGTATGGAGCAGGGATACAAACATTGAACATACATGACATTGATACAATTTATGAAAAGACCCAGGCCATTGGAAATACAACTGGGGACTCCGATGAAACAGTTGATGATATTCTGTTTGTTCTAAACGCCTGCAAAACAATCTCATCAGAGACTGATGAGAGAGGAATGAAGATCAGATCCATTGCCATTGCCACACCACTCCGAAACTTCCTTACATTCAAACACATCATAACAATAGTCATCCAATCATACATCTTAGATGGTTCAATCTCACATTTAGTCGCACTTTTTAATGTCATCAACAGCATAGACACTTCCATTTGGCAGAGATTCATCTCCTCTAACCACCAACTCCACAACAATTTATCACTGGGATACGAGTTCAATAATAGACTGATTCTCCAAAGTTTTCAGAATATAACATCCAGTGATATCTCCACACAATCTGTCAAGTATAAGGATGGAGTTCTCCAATACTACTCTTCTTTTGAAACCAACAGCACGATGGTCTCCCGGTTGAAATCCATACCTTTGAACTTCCCATTGAATATATCAGGTCATGATCTCCTAACGGATAGGAACTTAGATTCCAAAATTCTTACCTTCCTTTCTCAGCTATCATCCAAACTGAACGCTGTCAAGTACAAGAACTTCAACATCTTGGTTTTTTCCAGTCAGTTTCCATGCGATGCTTTATGTCAATTCATTATCAGCCTTTCCAATTTCTTAAATGGCTTTGACAACTCTTATTTCAGTAATGACAAGATTCTCTTCTTTCCTTTACTTGATATTTCAAGCTGGGATAGCCTCCAGAAATTTGATGACCATTCAAAGAACATGAAAATCATTGGCACAAACAACATTATTATTAAGGAGAATGACGAGTTCTACGACTTCTGTTTTGACTTTGATACTGAGATATTGGAGATATCCTCTAGATTGCAAGAATATGATCGAGCTCAAGTTCTCGATAAGACACATCACTTTCAAGCTTTGGTACATGACCTTCAAGAGAGGAAGCATGATTCTCAAACCGTGTTACTAAGTTTGAAAAGATTCAACATATGGCAAATTCTAACCATTTTAAAGAGAAAGATTGAGACCAGTGCGGACGACGAGACTGAATTGAATATCAAAGATTACTACCTCTCTGAGAACAAGAATGTTGTTGTCTTCAACGAGTTCTTTGAGTTCAAGACTATAGAATTGATCGAGAACATTGATCAGTTCTTGAGCTATATATCTGACATGTCTACTCTAAACAGTCATGAAATTCAACAGATTTGTTCCATTTTCAATTATTTTATCCACTTTGTTTCCATTGATACTCAAAACTCTGCAAGGTTTCTCTTCCTCGTCGAGATTTTTCCGGTGAATGATTCTGATAGTTTGATCTTTGATGTAAAGGATATTCAATTCAACAATTCTTCTTCACTGTTAAACATTGTCTTCAGGACCATATCTGTTAGAGATTCTGAACTTCAAAGTTTGGTTGTCAAGTTGTTCCTGGTCTTGAATGATTCAACCCTAAAGTTGATCCTCGAGGACAGATTGAATCCTTTTGTGAAGTTAATGTTGGAAGAATCGTACCATAAGATGGGTCTGAATCACAAACAGGGGAAAGGCTCCAGCCAATTGAAAAAGTCCAAAACAGGATTCATCAGTACCAAGAACATATATTAGATAGACAGTAAGTTAGACAACAGTGATAAATACGAGGTATTGGGGCAATTTAATTGTCATGCACAGTGTGTGACTATCGGTAAAACCTTCACATGTGCAATGGAAAATGTCTGTAACCATTCATGTGGTGAAATCTCCATGGACAATCCATTGGGTCCAAGATAACTTCAAAAAAGTTTAACTTTGTGCGGTCAATGCCAGTTAAACCTTTGTTCAACTCACCTTGGTTGGACAAAACCTTAGACACAGTCTTGGTCTTCACATTACCAAACTCGAAGACTTCAAAAGTTTTGGACCAGTTCCATGGCTTGATGTCATTGTATCCTCTTCTCTCACCCTTGATAATACGTTCAACAGTGTAACCAGAGTTGTTCAACAAGAAAATGATTGGCTTCAAATCGTAGTGAGCAAAAGCTGAGAACTCTTGGAAAGTCATTTGGGCAGAACCATCACCTTCAAATAATATTAATCTCGAAGAGGACTCTTCGTCCTTCATGGCAATACCAACACCAACAGACATTGGAAGAGCTGCCCCGATGGACAAGTAGAATCCTTGAGCAATGTATCTGAGGTTCTTGCTAAATCTAAGATCTGGAATACCAAACATGAACGAGCCGGTCTCGCAAACCATTACATCATTAGGCCTGATGAAATCTTGTACCTTCTCAAGCATCATAGATTGGGAAATATCCACAGTTGAAGGTAGCTTTGGATATCTGAACTTCACGGCATAAGTCAAACGTTTTGGAGGGGGACATCTCGAAACGTCAAGTTTGGAAAGAATAGTGCGAAGAACATGGACAAAGTTGACACCGCGATGTAGATTAGATCCAATCTTAATGTACTCAGGGTGCAAGATTATCAACTGATCTTTTGAGAAGTCAAAAGAGTAGTGGCCAGTGTTGATCTCATTGATATGAGGGCCCATGTAAAGTACTAGATCAGAGTGTTCAATGTTCTCCTTGATACCAATGTTGGACTCATTTCCGTTGTAATCGCCAACAAATGACGACTCGGATTCATCTAAGACCGACTTTCCCATGAAGGTAGTGTAATTGGAGAACTGCGTCTTTTTAACAAGATCTCTGACCATCTCAGTGGCACCATAGTATCTGTCAGTCAAGATATCTACTAACAATGATGGGTTTTGTGAGGAGTAGATCTTCTGCAAGATCTCATTGGAAAGTGTTTCAGTTAATCTTGAATTGGAGTCTTCTAGAATATGGAAAGTGGCCGGAGAAGTGCTTAGCCTTGAACTGTACACTTGGTACTCAGACATATCAACTGGTAGGAACAAATAACCAGGCTTTGATTTTCTGAATATCTCTTGGATAACTTCATCCAAATCGTCAACTGCTTGGATTGGGTCTAAAGATACCTTAGAGATGCAGGATATGCCACTCACCATCTTGGTGTATACTAGATGGTCAGAATCAGCCAATGGATCCAAGGAAGGAACAAGGTGATGCAAATGTTTCTTTTTTTCTGAATGATTGGTGATCGAGCTGAGTGAAGGGATACCAACAATGTGCAAAATCTTGGAGCTCTCTGCGAAGGCGCCAGCAACAGCATTGATAGCCGACAATTCACCAACACCATATGTTGTAATAAGAACACCTAGAGACTTGGTGTATCTAGAGTATCCATCGGCTGTATAACCAGAGTTCAATTCATTACAACCTCCAACCCAGTTCAAGCTCGTCTTGTAGATGTGTTCAAGGAGTGGCAAGTTGAAATCACCAGGGACACCAAACACTGATTGTACATTGTACACCTGCTCCAATCTCTTGAAGAGATACTCTCCAAATGGCATTGTTGGTTGTTGTATTTGCATAGAGGAGCTCTCTGGACTAGCGAGTTGAATTGGCACTGGGGACATTGTGTGTGTGTATGTATGTTGGAAAGTGGCTAATACTGTAGAGTAGGTTAAGAAGAATTGAGCAGTTTAAATAGCGTTTGGAACCAGCTACGGCACTGTGCTCTTAGAGTGAAAAGGGGTAAAGATCTTTGGGCCATTCAGGTCATTCTAAACAAAAACCACAGGTTTTGCGTCAAAAAGTTCGAAGATTCGGTTAATGGCGGTATCTCATTCAACCGAGAAGGCACAAAAACTAACTCCCACAATAACCGAGATCAGAGAGTAAAGAACCGGCTATTACCGTATCTTCCTAATTCGGAATTCCGGGAATCAAGTGAATTGTTGCACCGGATCTTCGGCAACAAATTGTGTGCCGGTGACTCTGTTCAAGATTTCTGGGGAAAACTTTTGATAAAGTCAAACCTTTTGTTAAAAACCCGAGATAGATCATAAAATCATGTCCGACAGATTGGATGTTGATCCAGCAGCTCACGCTGTAGCTGGTGGAATTGGTGGTGCTCTGAGTATGGCCGTCACCTATCCATTGGTGACCTTATCAACGTTGGCTCAGACTAAGTCGTCCAAGTCAGTCAGCGCAGACGCCTCAGAGGAAGCTGAAGCACAGGTAAAGAAGCAAAAGGTCTCAACCTTGACCGCTGCTAAATATCTTTTGAAGAATGAGGGTATCTCAGGCTTCTACTCCGGTTTGGAGAGTGCTATCTTTGGTGTTACTTTGAATAATTTGGTTTACTACTACTTCTACGAGGCGGTCACCAAGGTTATCCTGAACCGCAAGAAACAGTCTAAGAAGATCCTATCGCCATTAGAGAGTATTGTGACTGGTGCCATTGCTGGCTCTATTACAGTCTTTTCTACCAATCCAATCTGGGTTGCCAATACTAGAATCACTGTCAAGGGTGATAAAACCCAGTCAACTTTTGGTGCCATAATTGAGATTGTGAAAAAGGATGGCATTAAGACTTTGTTTGCTGGTGTTCTCCCAGCCTTGATCCTTGTGTTGAACCCCATTATTCAGTATACTATTTTTGAACAACTGAAGAATTTCATCAACAAGAGAAAGCCGAACAGTGTCACATCTACACATGCTTTCTTCATTGGTGCACTTGGTAAGTTGGCTGCCACTGGTTCCACTTACCCTTATATCACCTTGAAAGCTAGAATGCATCTAAAGGATGAAAGTGGTAAGAACCCAAAAACAATTTGGGGCTGGATCAAGCAGATTCTTGAAAAGGAAGGTGTTCAAGGATTCTACAATGGTATTACTGTTAAGTTGAGTCAAAGTGTGTTGACTGCTGCGTTCTTGTTTTTCTTCAAGGAGGAGTTGACTACCATTAGTGTCCAACTCTTGAGACTTTTGGGGAACAAGAAGTCCTACAAGCTCATCTCAAGAAGATAGGTGAAACCCAGATACCGATTCTTGCTAACGGCTACCATCTCCATAATGTATGCATATATCTAATGTATGATAATTTATGATCTTCTAAACTCTTATAGTGTGATCTTCTAGACCCTTGGACCTTCTTAACCATAGTATTCCTTCAACTTTTCATATGTGAAAAAGATCACTGCATTTGATGGCACTGCTCTGATTAATGTGATCCCCAGCCCTCTGTAGAACCCTTGTATTCCATGATGTTTATAGATGATCTGTATCGTTGATGCAAATGTTAGCTTTTCATTGGGGTTAATCACACTGTTTGTCTGCATCTTGGACTTGACAGTATCTGCAGGAAATAGTGAGAGGTTGTACATAATACCAGCAGCACCACCACTGAATAACAGCTCTGCTGTAGTATTCACGTCTTTCGAAGTGTAGTTCGGTCCTAGTCTGTTGACTTTCAGAAGATGAGTGGAGAATTCATAGACACCAAACCAGGAGGCCGAACCACCGCATTCACGTAACATAGTTCCTGTTTGGCCAAACCAGAAACCTTTGAGACCATCCTTCGCTATGATGTCTTTGCACAATTTCAAAATTGAAGAAGATTGGTTTGAATAGACATGCTCTACCTGCAACTTGCACTTGATCAGTTCAATGGGCGTCAACACATATGATGTGACTAGTCCGCTAACAGCACCACAAGTCACAAGCCAAGTGAGTGACAAATTTGTCTTCGTGTCATTCAGAATGTGTTCCTTAACTATATCCTGAGCAATGTTGTAACTGAAGAATAGCGATGATGTTTCAGCAGCTGCTCCCACGATCGGGGACGTTATTCCCTTTCAATCATTGTTAGTAACTGTTTCAGTTTTGACTATCACCTCAAACCTACCCTGTAAAAACCCCTCAGTCCTTCGCTCTGAAAGGTCTTCTTGATACAATCCATTGTACCATGGTACCTAGCTGTTTCACCGTGTGGTTGAGATTGAAGTCTCACTTTAATAGTATCAAATGGGAACTCTAGAAGTTTACCCACAGATCCAGAAAGCTTAAGAATTGTTAGTCATAATCTCGAAGCATGCTTTAGGCTTGATCCTATAATGAGAATCTACTCACAGAACCAAAAAGTAGGTCTTTCATGGCACTCTTAGCCTTCGTTCCATCCTCAGCCATGGTGTTAGTATGCGCCTAAACAGTTAGATGGGGGTGATGAGTACAATGGTGAAAAGTTTTGGTCAAGCTGGGGTCCACCAAAAAAAAACATAGATCTAGAATCAGCCTAAAGAAACTGAGTGATTATGTCAGCTCATTGGCAAAACGGCAAAGCACACAAACCACAACACACACCGGACCCAATGCTACCTACCACTACTCGTTCAACGTGTCTTGAGCCCTCCCTGAGTATTGTTTAGACTCAGAGGAAGTGCATTTTCAACGTATCGCGAAACCTTCCTTATGTTAAGAGAGATTGATGCAGCAGCTTCCTCTGCCTCCCATATATGTCACAAGTTTTCTGGTGCAAGTAGAGAAGCCACCAGTTGGGTCACCAAACCGACTTCTATTTAGGATGCAGTGACTCTTGAGTTACTCAAGAGTTGGGTCTCGGAAAATTGCTTAACCTATATCTGTATTTTAGTGTTGACCTGGACTCAAGCAGCCCCTGAAGTGCTCTTCGTCAAGATTGAAGTTTGAACTCCCCATTACGTCATAACAAACTTCCCCCTCGAAAAACTATATAAGTGAGCAACCTCCACCTGGTTTCAATGCTTTGTTGGCATCAATTAACTCCCAATCACAATGGCCCGTACGTTCGCATCCAACTTAGAGACGCCACAGCCAGCCCCAAAGTTGCCTAGTCATTCTCTCGAACTTTTCAGTCTTAAGGGCAAAGTTGCTTCAGTTACTGGTTCATCTAGAGGGATTGGTCTTGCGATTGCAGTTGCCTACGCGCAAGCTGGTGCGGATGTGGCTATTTGGTATAACTCCACACCGGCAGATAAGATTGCTCAAGAACTATCTGAGAAATATAATGTTAGGGCCAAAGCTTATAAGTGCTCATTGCTTGATTTTGATCAAATACAGAAAACAGTTGACCAAATAGAGAGTGATTTTGGTAAGATTGATATATTTGTCTCCAATGCAGGCATTGCATGGCAAGGAGGTGGTATCCTAGATCAACCGGATAATAGTGAATGGAAAAAGGTTCTTGACTTGGATTTGAACTCTATTTACTATCTTTCAAGAGCGATTGGATTCCTGTTCAAGAAACAAGGGCACGGCTCATACATCATTACTGCCTCCATTTCTGGTCATATTGTGAATGTGCCACAGCTACAAAGTGGCTACAATGCAGCAAAGGCTGGTGTCCTACACTTTGCAAAATCGTTGGCTGTGGAGTGGGCTGGTTTTGCTAGAGTCAACACGATTTCCCCAGGTTACATTGGCACTGAACTTACAAATTTTGCAGACGCCGACCTAAAGAGTGTTTGGAGGGCATTGACTCCATTAGGAAGAGAAGGGTTACCCGAGGAACTAGTTGGTGCTTACATTTACCTCGCTTCCAATGCTTCCACGTATACTACGGGTGCTGATATCATAGTAGATGGTGGCTACACATGTTTATAACATGTTACATAAAAAGTGCTTTTCATATTTACCTGCAGGAAATCTTAAGAGTAACAGTCTCTGTGGCAAGAACCGCGGGGGCTTCTTTTTTCTGATTTTACGGTTGTTTTTGTGTCACGACATCAACTCTTGAAAATCATCTGGCACTTTCAAAATCAAGACAATAGCCGCCAACTCACTTCGTGATCAACAACTTCGTGAACTTAACCAAACCTTTTCACAATGACACAGTTCATCAGAGACAACATTGACATCGTTTCATCCAAAGTCACCAGAAAACCTGGGACCCAGGGGTCCTGCATTTCCACAGAACACGACTATAAATTGAACCCAAACCACAAGAGGAGAGACTACTCTGAGGTGGAGCAGACCATTATCGGAAATGGACTCTCACCAACAATCTTCCAGAATTATCCCCCAAATGCACACTCTGCATCTGCCTCAAAATACGAACTTGTTGGTGATCAGACCTCTGTGAGTTATCAAAGTGCATTTGACACCATTCCAAGGGATGGAAACTTGTCCAAGAAGTCAGAGTATGAGTTGCAGACCCAAGATCCAGAATTGGGAATGACAGCTTTGAACTCTCCACAGATAAACACATATCACTCCATCGACTCTTTGGAAACTGAGATTGCTCCTGTACAAGCCAATAATGCGACTATGGGATGGGCTGCTTGGCTGGCGACCAGACTGATATCAACTGTGAAGTGTTTTAGAGACAGAGTGGTGCAGTACAGAAGAGGTGGAAGACACCGTCATGAGGATTTGGAGAGACAGCCACTATTGGGAAATGGATCTGGAACACATGAAGACCAAGAAACTCATTCAGATGAGGACGAATCGTATTTTTCTTGCATCAGCAACCGCACCTTGTTGAGGATTTGCACAGCGGTTGTTGGCGGTGGGTTGATTGTTACTGTATTGGTCACTGGCGATACTGACCTCTTAATCAGAGTATTTCAAGGTTTGCTTTGTTACCTCCTTGGTACATCAATGTCTGAACGGTTGTTTGGTTCAACATTTTGCCCGCATTTTGTCTGATAATTTGGCTTTCTGATCTGTGGGAATTGATTTATGGAGATATTTTTTGTGTCAGAGCTTATGTAATATTTAGGCGCTTGAAATTTTTTTCTCTTCCCATTTGACTTTGACCAAAAGATGAGGAGCATTAGGGTGAAGTCAAAACATTTTCCTTGAAACAAATGGTTACGACTATGGCTAAGAGTGGCCACAAGAAGTTTGATGATAGTAGTCTTCATACAGCAGATGAGGGTAATGCGGAAAACCAAAGCCGTCTGGAAGAGTCTGGCGAAAGCGAGAGCGACAGCGATGATGAGGCACCTGAAGAAGAGTCTATGACTTCGGCTGCGAATAGTATAAAAGTGAAAGAAGCTTTAGAAAAACAGGCAATCCAGGATGAGAAGAATAGATTGAAGTCCAAGAGAAAACAGCAGCAAGAACAGTTTACCAAACAGCAGGAACTCAAGCGTCTCAAAGAAGAGAAACTGGCGGAACAGAACCTTCTGGAAATCAAGAGGCAAGAAGAAGTGGCTAAAGAGATTGAACTGAAGAGAGTGATAAAGCAGAAGGAGGAGGAGGAACTAATGAGACAGTATGAAAGACGGAGAGCACTAGATCTGAAGAAGCAGAAATTGAAGAACCTACATAAACAACAAAGTGGAGTTAGAACAGTGGAAGGTGGCGTCAAGGTCAAAGTGCTCGCGAAGAAGAGTGCTGGAGCTATGATAAAGAGTGGCATTAACAGAGAATCCATTCTGAACAAAAGAAAGAAGAAGCTAAACAGGAAGATCTAGAAATGTTGATGAAGTGCCTTGTGTAGTATGGAGTTGGCGTTGAGAGTCGCCAGTATTTGCATCAATCAAGGATAAATATGATGTCTATTGATGACATTACATGCTTGATCTGTCAGTTCTTATACGTAGAAAGAAGATCACTTTACCAACAGTTAAAGGACTCATGTGCCTGTTGAATCAAAAAATAGAACCACTCAAAAGGCCCAACGGAGAGACATGTCATAACTCAAGAAATGGATCTATTGTTTGACATGTGGGTAGTGTAGTTCGCCTTCGATGAAGGTCCAAAGTCTGGCTCTGAAGCCTCATATATCTGATTGTTTGATTGCGTATTGATCATTGGATGCGTAAATGTTTACTCAGATGAAATAATAATCTAGCCCATTTCTCGGGATGAGTTGACTTGCACCTTAGTACAAGTCTTGATTCTTTTCAACCTGGGCTGGAGACTCCTGAGTCTTGGCTCTTCTTGGACGTGTGCTGTCAGACTGACTCCTGACTTCTGGAATCTTGTCTCTGGATTCTAGACTAATGGAGGTACGCAATATCGCAACGTGCCAGAGCCAGAATCTAGAGACTCAATGTGCAGACTATGTTTCCAGGTTATAGAAGTTCATGAATAAAAACCAGAATGTTCAACCACATATGTACGAAGAATGATGGAATCCAACAATGTGAGTCAAATCTGATATCTGGTGTTTTACGAATCTACAGTGCACAGTGCACTGCGCAGTTTCCATGCTCTCCTGCATCAATCCAGTTTCCTGTGTCCACGATGCTGTATGGTATATAAACCTTTGTAAAGAGATACTCTGTTGAACCTTAAAACAATGGGCATTGATCTGGACTCTTCTAAGGGTAAAGCAGCCTCTTGAACTGCGAAGATCGGTTAAAGTCGGAAGCCGACAGTTATTGATATAGCTGGAATCAATATTTTAGTCTTTCGAGCCTCATCAGTAGGAGCTGCAGGCCCCACCTAGTCTTGCCTCTTCATGCAGTTCTGTATCAGATGCGGTGTGTACTGCACTGTCTAGACTCTATAAGTATATATGCCTCCATATTATATAGATATATAAACGCGTGTACAAGTATACGTGCTGTATATACAGTACTGACCTGCAATATCAATTTTATATATTACTGATCAGCCGGACCGAACTAGCTTATAAATTACCGATCCGCAGCCCTTTTTACAGCCAGTGACGATCTGTTAACACATATGGTTTGCATTACATTGGTCAAGTTACATAGGTGATCAGGATCCAGACAGATCTCGATGCTGTAGTGACACGTGTACATTCCTTGCTACGTCTCCGACAAACTGTAAGCTCGGAGAGACAAGAAGAACTCTAAACAGACCGATGAAGAGGCTGAGCACTGGCCAGACCGCTTCCAGAATCCATGGCGAGTGTACCGGGTAACTAAATTTTAATATTTACATCCGTACACCAACTTGGTGGGACAAAAAAAAAAAGGCCGAAGGGACCACGTCAAAGGACCTTTGGACCACAACAAGGCCATATTAAACAGCCATAAGAACATCAATACAGCCAATGCAGCTCATCACAGAGATTCCAGAGCCACGTATGTCAATATTACAATCTGACACACTACTACCGACATCAGTCTCTTGAGAGTATACTAACATGGATTCTCCCCACAGTCACACATGAGGAAATGAAGGCCAATAAGATCCCACTTGAATACAGAGATCGTTGTGCTAGACTATTAGTTCCATTAACTAAGTGCCGTCGTGAGAACTACTTCATGCCTTGGACATGCAGTGAAGAGAAGCATAACTATGAGAAGTGTCAGTATTTGGACTTCAAAAGAAGAGTCAAGGAGATGGAGGAGTTGAAGGCCCAAAGAGATGCAACCAAATAGTTCACAGCCTCTGAATTATTTATTCTATTTATTGCGTATTTATTTTAAACTATTTATTTCTCACTCATATATGCAATCTTGAGGGTGTAGGAAGAAAACTACTGAGTTTAGAATTAACGTAACGGTCATTAAATTAACAGAGTCTGAAAATTAGTCGGTATGCTGACATCTCCCAGCAACGAAACTTTGATCAGTGTTGTGAATCATATTTACTCAGTGTATAATGTGCTCTCAAGCCTGTTGTATGCATCATGACGACTTGCACTCACTCTCTTTGGGACAATGGAGAAGATGGGCATTCATTCACAGAAGACGCTTCAGCTGGCACCAAGAAATAAACATGACCCTGTGGGGGCTGTTGGCCATGCAATTGAATTGGAGCAGACGTTGGGTAGTAGCCAATTGGAGATCTCACCTCTCTAACTGGTGGGTAGACAAAACCTGCAGGAGGAGCAGCAGCATGGGTATTGTATTGGTAGTCAACACCATACGAACTGTGTCGAACAGGGTAGTAGTGCGCTTCAGGTGCTGGCACAGAGACTTGGGCTGCTTCAGAGGCTCCTAGTAGGTTTCTTCTTAATGAATTCTTTTTGATGACCTTCTCACCGTTCAACACTGCGGCGGCAGCAGCAGCAGGGCCATCACGCTTCAAAATCTTTGCGTGAAACAATCCACAAGCATTGCAGAGTGTTCTCGCACCATTGGGACCCCTACGCCATTCAGGGGTGTCGGTGATACCACAACGTTGACATTGTAATTTCGGCTTCATGCGTCTTGGTTGCTCGTGTGTCTTGACAGCGTAGCTTGACGGATACCCTTGGTAATTGGTCATGGGAGCCACAGGAATTGATGGAAGGGCATGCACTGGTGCGTAAATGGCCGGAGAATCATGGGCAGTGAACTCCAATTGCTGGTGCTGTTGGTGTAGATGCTGGTGTAGATGCTGTGGATGTTGATGGTACATAATTGTAGGGTTGTGGATTACTGAGATATGTGCTTCATCACGATGTATGGGTGGTGACGAAAATGAATGCGAGTGGTGCACACGAGGTTGGACAGAATGTAGATGAGAACTACTACTAACTGTTGCGTGGGTAACAGTTGGTGAGTCGTGGGGTGTCGACGTGCTTGAGTTATTGGAATATTCATGTTTAGTGTGAGTGGTCACAGTTTGACTGTGTGGCGCCGTGTCAGGTACCCTCAAATTGTCCTTGTAGCTTGGGGCTGTATCATGAGAGGGTCTGGTAAGGAGTGGAGGGAGGGACTGTGCCAAAGCAGCGATAGATGGAAGACGGATCTTCTTGTTTGTTTGTGCGTCGTTGTTGTTGTTGTTGTTGTCCGGCATAGCTCGGTGGTGGTGATGGTGGTGGTGGTGGTCGTGAGTATCTGTGTTGGGAATTTCCAGTCTCAACATAGGTGCAGAGGGGAGGCTCCTTAAGATGAGGGCACGGAAGTGAAGAATAGCAAACAGTGGTTGACGAGCCTGAAGCGTTAGTGGCTTCTCCTGATGTTGTTGTGGATAGACCCTATAGGTGTATAATATATCAGACATGGGATTTGCGCTAGGTTGTATCCTTTTTATAGAAACTGGAGGTTTTCCAAAGCTTCAAGATATCCGAATGGTACATCGACTTGGGCGTCTCGGCAATGTCTCGATGCCCTCTCATGCAGATCTTAGCCGCCTCCCGCTGCCCGCTGCTGTATTATGCAGCAAATCTCTGCAGCACTGCAGCTGAGTCCACTCATAGTTGGGCTTAATTCCCTCACAAAAATTAGCAACGGGAATGTTATGGGGCGCCATACAAAAGTTGCTCTCCTAATGACTGACAGACTCATTTCTTTTTCTTGCGGGTTCAAGGCGCGTCAAGATGCATAAAAAAAGACCTGGATCTCAGATCTCAGAACTGTAATGTTGACAGAAGACCCTAAAACCGGGAAAAGAGGGTAGAACCATTTGGGAACGATGAGACTTGCAATGGTGGGCTACAGAATTGATACAGTGCGAAAACAGCAAGCATACCAACAACACACAAATTTCTATGTTTTCTGATGATATGCTTGTGTGCTGCTTGCAAGATGGTTTGTTTGCTTGATCAAATACGGACGAGAGACGACCATCGAGTACTTATACCCGAAAATTGCTTCTACTGTAGCGATAACGGTACAAGACTACTGCAGCTTGTGCACTCAGGTTAAGTAGTATCATATTAATCAAGAGCCCAGCTTGACTATCTCTACAGAGTCTACAAAAATTGACACTTTATCCGGGTATTAACAAGCTTTAGAGGAGTGTTGTGGACCCAGCTCGGATCAGGCTGTTTGTGTTCTCAGCCACTGGCAACTGACAACTGGCCCTCAATACAACTGATCCAATTAATTGGTGTATGCTTTGCAGTGTAATTAAGTGTACTTGAGAAGCCATCATTATGTGCATGAGGTATATTGATGGGTGTTAAGATCTAGGAGATGGTCACTTTGCATTCACTGTCATCCGGAATGTCCCAGAAGGAGCTGGAAGAAGTAAGGTACACACTTCTTTTTGCTTGGTTAATACCGAAGATAGGCAATCTCTCTCCAGTATTTGTAAACGTGTCAACATCTATTCCTCTCGATGTTTGTCTCAAGGTTGTGGACCTGATTTGTGGGTAGAGCTGTGCGTAGATTATTGTCTGGAGTGAAGAGGCACCCCTTCATGAAGAATTCTGCGGAGGTTCACTTCTGAGATCTCACTAGCTACATGACTACAGCATACCCCAGACACAATGTTCATTTTTAGTCATGTTTAGTATCAAATCCTAAACTCCACTCCAATCCGAAAGCTCCATCAGTGCTAAGTTCTAAACTCTAACGTGAACAAGTGGTGTTCTTGTTCCTTCTGGAAGACTCTGAAGCCGTTCTTTGACCTGCACAGGTACGGAGACTTTCAATGCAAACTTTAACGCAAAATGGCCTTGTGAATCCAGATATGCGTGCGTTATCGCGTTATCGGGTGTGTGCCACACTTCAAAAAAAAAAAGATATTCAATATTTGACTTCCAACACAGAATTTTAGAGTAGGAAGTATCAGAGTTCTGCCGCGATATTGTAAGTTAACTTACACCTGTACCTTTTTTTCCTCAGGTATTGTGGACTTGAGAGTCTTTGGATTCATAAAGTGAACGGGTGTACTTCTTCTTTAAACGACAGGCACTTATATTGAAAACAATAATCAATGGCGTTATCATATACGTATACGCACGTGTGACCTTGGCCCCACTTTCCTATACCAGCAAATAGCACTATCTCGTTTTCTTTTTGAGATGATGATTCTAAAATCCCGCAGGCATGAGGGTGCTCTCATTCGCATTAGATAAGGTCCTACACACCAAATTTGAAGGCGCGAGCGGCGAACTGTTGTCTATTCATGCCATGTTATAGATATCAAAGTACCCTCCCTCAGATCCTACAGCACTCTAATTCGAGCGGTGTAACGTGCCACTATTAGCTGAGGGCTTTTTTTCAATGATCCTTAAATTAAAGAAATTCAGTCGCCTGCACCATCATGTACAAGACCCATCTATTATTATTTTCCAAATCATTAGTGAAATTAGGGTCGTTCATTCCATCGGCATTTGGTTATATACGTTGCTTTTGTGTGCTTTTATTTCTCGTTGGCCGTTCTCGCACCAGCCTCGGACCTCCAGATTATAAGAAGTGGCCTTGGGTGGATGTGCTAGTTTTCACACCAAATTTGTGTCGCGGTACTTTATGCGGTCATAGTTATATTGGGGTGTAAACGCTCAATTGCAAACGTTGTCCAATCTCTATCACCCGGTATCTGATGCAACAGTTGGGCTCAAATTCTACATTGGTGATAGACATGGGTAATCGCTACTAGCCACCTGGTATGGTAGCCATTTATTCCCAAAACGTATATTTGCCTATTTAGGATATATAAATTGTAATATTGGTTATAAATGACCTTGATTAGCATGTGATAAACCACCATACTGATTATCTGAACAAAATACTCATGAAATTTTTACCATACAACGTTCTGCTATAAGAACAGCTTCGGTGGAAGTATTTTCTTCAAGACTTCTTGGTTTGTTTTAACCAAAAGGGATGATTTCAAAGTATCTGTATGCATTCTTTGCCGTCTGGAGTCTGAGATGACAACAGCGATACTGAACAGTCTCTCGGCGCTTGTACTGGATGCTGGGGCCACAAAGATATGTTGTGCAAGGTAGGATAGTCTTGGGAAGTCGACTTTTCTCCGCTCCCAATACTTAAGGATATCCGGGTTGGGGATGCTCTCATCACAATCAAGATAATGAAGACTGTTGTCTTCTCTCAAAAACATTGCAATTTCATCCTTGAGCGACAAATGACGCGATTCTTGTGCTGAAGTAGGAGCATGAGTAACAGAGTCCGTGGCATCCTGGTAGCAACGCTCAAGGATATTAAATCCATTACACTTCTTCGATGATCTCACAGACACACCAGTGGCCAGATCACCCAGCAATGTCTGCGAACTGGACGATTGAAATTACCATTAAGAACGTGTTGATGTTATTTTTTTGAAGTGACGCGTCATGGGGCAATCATGTTCTATTAATTACACGAACCCGGCCAACGCATCGAACCAACGACCTTCCAGATGGCTGCGAGATGGCTAGTTGGGTCTTCAGCTGAAGGTGGCCAGGCTAGGGCGGCTGGCTATCCACCGGGTGACCGTGACTACTGGCTACTTGGAGAGCCATTGCCCCTCACCAATTTGGTGAGTGGGCTCACATCACAAAAGTTGCAGCAAGCAAAGTCAATTTCGTTGATTCATCGCGATCCCAGCGGTGGTTGGGAAAAGTTACTCGCCAACATTTGTCAGTCGCGCCCCACGTGAGAGCCATGTTTGATTGGCTGGCACTTAAAAAGATTATTCACCTATAGTGTGTAGTCTATATATAGTTGATCACTATACTTCATGGATCCCAAATTCCAATCTTTGATCTGCAAATACAACATCAAGTTTCCAAGCTAGGAGAATGTTCTATAATGTAGGGAAGTGTAGGTAGAGAGAGAGGCCCATAGAGATATATCTTGCATCCCGAATACCAAAGGTATCATTTACTACTGGATCTTTCAGAGTAAGAAGAACATTAATATAATGGCAATTTAAAGTAGTTGTGATCGGATATTCTCTTGACCGTAAACACCCAATTGTTTGACTCTAAAATCTAGACTGTTGTGCATCGTCCAAAAATGCTAAGTTCCAACCTATATCTCACGTTATATTGATGGATAACGTTTTCAACTATTCTGCTGTAGAGTCTATACATGAATGACGGGTGAAAGGGTAGTCACTGTTAACGAGATGCTGTTAATGACTTTTGATTTGCACTGTAATACATGTGCAACAGGTACTCAAGCCTATGATCTTTGTGGAGCGGTAAAAATATTCAAGGCAGCAACATACGCCTGTAGCTTGCGAGATGAGCACTCAATGCTGTGGAAGTAATGGATGCAGTTATGTATAAAATAACATACGTGTTATAGTTGTGTAGTGAGTGTAATGGCTAAGTTAGGGACAGTGCTAGTGGATTAATGCCTGTTTCGAAAGCGTATAATATGTGTATCTAGCCAGCCCTAACGAGTAGGGAGAAGATATGGGTCTCTTAAAGAGAGTTCATGGCTTCTCATATAGTAAATATAGTAATGTTTTGTCTCATATCTAGTTTGGAATTGCCATAATGGGACAAAACAATGTAAAGTTCTAAGGTAATATCCTAATAGGGTAAACTTCTGGGTTAGGAAGGTGTACTCTATAACAGTACGTTATACCTAAACGAAACGACTTCCAACGCCCAAGCCATTGTTGCGTAACATCTAGGAGTACTTGAATGGATTGATATCATATCATGGAGAATCCACTTCAATTTAGTTGTGTTTCGTGGTCTTCAACGTACCCTTAGTAAGATAGAGAAACAGATTCAGAGCCAAGTCTCAACACATTATGTACATTGGGATCTGCCATGCCCAACTGAGTAACATACTGTGTTCTGGCTAGCTGATCTTCTCAATACTGGGTAAGAATCCAATTTCCAAAATTAGAAACCTTCAGGAATCAGGCAGAAACAGCAGGTCTGCTTGACACATACCAACTACTCTCAAACAATTAGGTAATTACCGCAGTTTCCCTTTCTATCATCGATTTCCGCTCTGCAAAAGGTTTGCGTGCACATCTTGAACTCTTTCAGAAACGTTGTTGAACCAATATCTTGTTGAACTGATACCCAAAATCAAATAGTATTCCAATCTCATGTTGATGCGGAAAACATAAATCAATAGTTGGAGTAGCTTCATTGCAAAAAGAAAGGCCTTTCAAAGTCATCGCTAGCGGATATTATGTGCCAGTACCACGTTTTCGCCAGGTAGGTAGCCCTCGCATACCTTCACAGAACAAATTATAGACATCAACTACGAGGTCTGGATGATGACTCTTGTACTCCCGCTATGCAATCAATATCGCCTGATTTAACAATTCTGAATGAAAAGATACTGTGTGTACCCCTCCAAGGATTATTACGTCCCCAAGACTACTTTATTATACCCGTATGAGCTCATCTGACAGCACGGAGCTAGGGTTTACATTCAAAGCGTTCCAGCACCCTGTTACGAAACTAGTGGCTAGATGATTGATGGGATGTCACAGTTATAGTGATTGTGGCACTATGGATGTATCTGCAGATGATATGTGTGGGCCTGGAACTGTCAAGACTAAGCCGCACGAGAGATCTGAAGACATATCAGGTTCACGGCTGGACCCTGAATCCTGAGAACTTCTCAACGGTCAGACACCTTATTTGAGGCTGTCTAGTCGATCGAAACTGACTAAGTCACTAAGTAGTAAATTGTTTCAAGCTTACAATTTCCCATCGGGAACTTCAATGTTACCATAAACACCACACCGTTATGCAAGTTGAAGAAAGTTGTGCGGCAAGGACTCTACGAAAAGCTTCTGGAAGACAAAAAAAAATTGTTCAATCTTCAAAATATCATACGTGAATGTGCGGATAAATTCCGAAATCCAATCCACACTGCATTGTTTCTACAGTGACAGACATTGTGACGTTAGTGTGTCTAATTCTTCTGTCTAGTCGCTCGAATAGAGTTGCAACAATGCAAGGTGCCCAACTGATCTTAGTTCGTATGTGGGAACAACTTGATTTCTACCCTAGCTACAGCTTTCTACGATTTTTTAAAGTCATCTACAAGTTACCACAAATGTCAGACAGTCATATCACCCATACAACTTAATCTTCACCTGCAGGTATTTCATCCTTCAAAATCTTCACCAGCTTCAATCTGAGTTCAGTTCTTTCATCTCCGCGAAGCACATCACTCACAAAGAACACATCAACCTCCAATTGAACCATTTCGAGTGCTCCTTTCAACACGCCAACCAACACGTTGGAGTACCACAACTCTTTTGGCGCCCTCTCGTCATCTGGCAATTCCACAAACTCCGCAAGTGGATTCTCATCGAGTATCAGGCTGAACTGTTTCGCATCAGAGGACCAGCTGGTCACTGTAGGCGTCACGTTGAGGAAAATCTTGAAACCCACTCTTGAAATCACGTCCGCAGTCTCCTTAAAACTTGTACAACGGTCAGTGTTTGTCTTGGCCAGGAAGTCTTCAATCAGCCTTATTCCTATGTTGTAACCCATCTTTTCTAGCTGTGCATTGACTTGGCCATAATCGTTCTTGAAATCACGAACCAGCTGTGCCACAACAGATCCATAAGTTAAGGTAAACAATTCAGCATTCTGTAGAATTCGTTAGAATAATACACGCTACAGAGCAAGGTTTCAATGATCACATACCACTTTCTCCACTCTATTCTTCCAGATATCATCACTGATTGTGCTGGCTTTGCTCATTTTGTGCAATGCTGTTGATCCTTAGTAGACCTAAACATCGAGCTAAAGCGTCAGATAGAATTTGAAAATCCGATTTCCGCGAATTCACTGTTCAACAAAATTGATAAGGGCCACACGAAAGTTAGTAAGTGGCTCAAATTACACAAGGACAGCAAACAATGAATACAGAAGAAACACGCCTCCAGCACAGAAAATCATACATTAATGATATCAGTCTAGTAAAATAATACAAATCTATCAATCCTTCGGGTAAAACCAAGTGTAAACCACACTGGTGACAAATCATAGAAAACAAGACCAGGTATACCAAAAGGGATCATGAAACAGAAACCAAGCAAACTCAAAACAAAGGGGATTAGATAACAAAGTCAATAACTGGAAACAACATAAAGGACATAAAACGTATGGGGAATAAAAGGGCCACCAAAGCGGTGCATGCATCGGGCAGAGATCATAAGCAGCGTCAAGAACACAAAATATCAAGGATCAAATGGGTGGCAAATGCAAGCAACATGGTTCTCTCATTCACCAAGGATTCAGGAGTTAGATCAAGAATCTAGTAAGATCTAGACCTTGGACACCACAGTCTGTTGACTTTCTAGAACCTTCGCATTTCTCTCATGGTAGTCCTTTTGCACTTGTTGATAGTGCTCACAGTTGTGGCTCTCTAGCAAACGATGTCTTGTGCAAAACTTCTTAGAGCAGAATGAGCAGTCTCCAATAATAGAATGAGCTGAGGTGCACTCCTTGTATTGGCAGAGCTTCTTTGACTTCTTCTTTGGCTTAAGAACCGGCTTTGAATTTTGTGGAGGGGCCGTTTGAACAATGGTTGTTTCAGGGGTACTCACTGGCGCCACCGGTTGTGTTGCTGGCAAAACAGAGTTAATGGAAGAATTAGTAGCTTGTTGGGACATGTTAAGATGTAACTTTGAATCGAATGGAATGACTAGCCAGGTTTGGTGAAGATTAAGGAGCTTCTTGTGGAAATCAAGGGGGGGTGAAAAGAGAGAAAAGCGCCACCGGGAAGCTTTAAATAGAAAAACAGATGCGTCACACGGCCGGCTGATAAGAAATTTGCTGAATCAGCAGTTACGTAACTAGATTGACCATCGAGGATCGTCGATTTTGAGGGGTTACCCTATGGTTCTAGCATTCTCTATAGTTTACCACAAACCAACACGTTTCACGGCGCTTGAGACCACATCGAGCACATTGTCGCCGATTATAGTTGGCTCACATGGCAATGCATCACCGTTACGGTACACACCTGTTCTTACCAAACAGGTGTTCCATCCATAATTGTGGCCACCAATGATGTCACTGGCTGGGTTATCGCCAATCATGAAAACTTCCTTTAAGGGGGTCTTGGTGACACTGTCACCAAAAACAGCACTGGATGGGGTTCCTGACTGATTGATCAGGATATGATGGGCAAAATCATAAGCTGTTTTTGTTGGCTTACCAAGAATGGTTCTGTTCAGGTGCTTCCCACCATGGTTCTCAGAGAAGAGTCTCTCCAACATAAATCTGATCACGCCTTGACCGAAACGGGGGGCTCTATAGTCGTTTGCCCACAGCCAGTCGTCATTGGAAAAGATAACATGTGTGCTCGGTTGGCGAGCCAAAATGTCTGAGATCACCTGGATATCCGTACCCATATCTCTTGAGTCATTGAAAACCAGGATCTTATCAATATTTAGATCATCAACTCCGTCAACATGCTGTCCAAACTCAAGAAGTTCCTTGTTGTAGAAAGGTGCGATTGATGGATTGGTCTTGATGAAATCGGCAGGGATAAGTACTTGCTTGAAACCGTAGTTCTGTGCCACTTTCCTGCTCTTGTCTCGATCACCACCGATAACCAAGACTCTCAACTCCTCACGACGAGGAAGAATAGTCAAAGGAGTATGGCTCTGCACAATTTGCTCGACACGAATTTCGAGTCCCAACTTGCTGGTCAATGCTTGGGCTCTGTCTGCCTCAGAGATTCCACCACCATTTGTCATGAGGATCCAGGGAATGGAGCGTTCCTGGAGCACTTTGAGAGCCTCATGGGCTCCAGGGATTGCTTTGGAACCCTTCAACAAAACACCGTCCATATCAAAGACGAAGCCGGTCTGATGAGGGTGGATGGAGCGTATATAACTCGAGGAATGGAAGCTTCGTCTAAGCAATAAGTTCAACTGTAGTTTCATATATCTGCTCTTAAGCTGTTTTTAGTTAAACAAAGTCGAGTTGGAGAGGTCGGGATTTTTTTGATGATTCCCTCCATGGATCGAGATTTGCCTACACCGCTACAACTTGTTCTAATTGATAAAATGCTAATTGATCTAGCTTAGCGACTGTAATAAATTTGAGACAGAGTCATCACCATCGCTGTAACCTTCCTCAACTACCCATTTCTGCCCTGTATCGCGTTTCTTCAACACTTCACACGCATACCCAACCACCAGTAGACCTGGTGGTCTTGAGCCGATCTCTTCAACAGCTTCCACAAGGTATTTGAGCTTGGTTCTTGTCACGCGCTGATCTGGACATGATGATCTCTCCACAATGGCAGCAGGAATTTCAGGATCCCAGTTACTTCCTAACAGACCTTCAACCAAGTCTGAGATTCTATGCAATGACATCAGAAACACAGTAGTTCTTGTCTCCACGAATTCTGGAATTTTGGGCAACACACCTCTTCTTCCAGTACCAGTGCAGATTAGCACCTGATCAGCAACGTCTCTCTGAGTAGCTGGGATTTGCGAACTCACTGTGGAGGACAGAGCAGATGTGATGCCAGGAAGCACAACTGGTGTAAAGCCACGCTTCTCAAAGAAGAGGTACTCCTCACCACCACGACCAAAAATATATGGGTCGCCCTGTTTCAATCTGACAACCTTCTTTCCCTCTTGAAGTGCTTTCAGTCCCAAAGCCAGAAGCTCATCTTGAGCAGCCTCAGCATTCCCTGGGAACTTTCTGGCAATGAATTTTTCAGTCTTGGAAGGAATTAGATCCACAACCTGTTGTGGAACGAGTTTGTCTGCCAGGACTAGATCAGCAGTATTTATCTCATTCAAGGCACCCAGTGTTAGAAGTGATAATGAACCAGGGCCAGAGCCAACAAGGGAGATCGAGCCCTTGGATGCTGAGGAGGAGCTAGTTGGTAATCCAATGATGGAAGTAGTGTTTGACTGTTGTGCTTCAAATGGTGATTCAAATGATGGAGCTGACTGACTACTGATTGCTTCTTGTGTGCTTTCATGAAGATTGATCTTCTTGTTGGAAGATTCTTGCTCACCAGCACCATATGATCTGTATGAGTCAGAAAGATCGTCAACTGAGATTGTTGCTAACTTGGAGAATGGGTAGTATTCCACAACTTGGCTCAGCCATTTTGATCTCTTCATCTTCTTCTCGTACTCAGTCATGTTGAACTCGCTGATAAAATGGTTGAGTTTAGAATTCTGCTCTGAATCTTCCTCGTGCTCACCAAGTTGGTCCTGTATCAAAGACTCGTAATCTCCCTGGAATCTGTTCATCAACTCAATGTTATCCTCTTTCTGGATTCTATGCCGTATCTCCCCAACTCTTTCACAAACCAGACCAATCTCCTTAGGTAGTTTATTCACAATCTCTCTCTTAATTCTATTTGCTAGTTTGCACCCTTTACCAGAGGTTGTAATACCCAGTTGGAAGTCACCATCGGTGTAAGTTGAAAGCAAAGTGAATGTTGACAGCTGTGGGCTCTCAGTAGTGTTGATTGGAATTCTGTAGACTCGACACTTCTCAAAGATCTTGATCTTCAGCTGATTGAAACTGTTATTCAGATTGACATAAACTCTATCAACGATCCCACCAACAAATGGCCGACCCAGTGTAAATAGATCAGTTCTGATGTCAAACTCTCTGCGAAGAACTGTCACTTTCCCCTGCTGCTCCAACTTCAGTAGAGTCTGTGATAGTGAGACCTTTTTCTCTGAAGATTGATTTGTGATGATGATTGGTTTAGCATTGTTTGCAAGAATGGATTGAACCCTGGTTGTTGTAAGACCGGAAACGCCAATCAGTAACTGCAATTCGCCCTGGCAGTTCAGCGATGTGAGGATATTGCTCATTACTTGGCTTTCTATGTTTCCATAACTACTACCGAAAGGGTTCTAGGAATAATCAAGGATTAAATAAGAGGGCATCGGATATCGCGAGTGGAAAATAAGTGAAGCTCACGTGAAAAGAAGTGCTCTTGTGTGGCTGACATAAGCTGTCAAAGTCAGCGAATCCGCAGATTTGATTGGCGCAACGGGCTTTGGACACTTGAGGCGGAGATTCAGAGCCCGTGTTATCTGGGCTGGGCTTTGATAGATTCTCAGATAGCTGTTACAGTTACAGCCTCCGTCTGTTGAGCGGTGGTGAATATTCCTGAGGAGGTATGATGAGTATGAGAGATAGCTATCAGTATGATAATGTACCTTGAGCTTCCATACAAATTTCACACCAGTTGCAGACTATGTACGTAACAGTGTTACACCGCGAACAGGTTCTGTGAAAATTTTAGTAGCCATATGAGCTGAGGTGGCACGCGATGAGCTAAACAAAAAAGGTGTCTTGAGGAAATCTTTCGCAACACCTAAAAAAGCACCCTCTAAATCACAAATACAATGGTTAAGAGAACATTGGGACTTGGCAAGGCTGCTAAACAGCGCAAGAAACAAAAATCTGAAAATGCAGAACCAACCAGTGCTCCTAAGGAACACCCAGAAGAAGTTGAAGTTACTCCCCAGCCCAAATCAAATGAGATCCAGGTCGAAATGGAGGACGAAGTTGACCCTGATGATGAGTTGAACCAGTTGAAAGCTCTATGGAGCACATATTTGAAATCCAATAGGGATAACGAACAGCTTTTGAATGGTATTATTCATGAATCTGATTTGTTGTTGAGAACCCAGTCTGATGACAAGAAATTATCCTCTGAGTTCCATTCAATCTATGCTTTAGCACTTGCAGAACTTGCTATCTTTCAAACCACCGATGATGATGATGATGAGGAGGAGGAGGAAACACAGGAGCAAAAGGAGAGCGACAACAAAGTTAAGGAGTTCTTTGATGCAGCACTAGAAAGGGTGGAACTAGGTAAAGAACAATTTCCAGACTCTATTGAATTGAATTTTGCCAATTCAAAAATATTGTTAAGCAGAATACCACTTGAATACATCTCTAAGTTTGATTTGGATACCAAAAAGAAGGATGGTTCCCCAGACATTGCTAAATTGCTGGATCAAGCCATTAAGAGCTATGAAGAAGCTGAAGAATCGGTGGTTCTATTACAGAATTACACTTTACTAGATCAGAATGTCTTTGAAACCCTGAAAGCACTTGATGATCTATTGGACATCATTAGAAACTTTGGTATCGCTGACGAAATCAAAGAGGGTTTGGACAGTGATGTTGAGGACAATGATTTTGAGAAGGAAGAAGCCAAGGTGTCAAAATCACATCCATTATACAAAGTTTCGAACACTGACAAGTACCTAAAATGGTTGATCAAACACAGCGAAACATTTGGTGACCTTGTGTCCAAAGAGTACAAGCACTTGTTGGAGAAGGATTTAGAAATACTATCTACCAAGGAGAAGAGACAATTAAGTTTCTTGCAAGAAGTTTCCTTAAAGATTGGCCAGATCCTATTGCAAGCTGCTGAGAAACCGTCAAACGTTTTCACTACCATCACATATGACTCAGATGTCGACGATGATACCAAGATTGATGGGTACTCTGCACAAGAAGCTCAAAAAGAAGCTATTGGCTACACGAAGAAAGCTGTCGAGTATTTCAAACAAGCAGAAGATGAGGAGGACCCACAAACTTGGGTCGATTATGCTGAATCTGTGATTAGTTTGGGTAACTTGTACGAATATGAAAGTAAGGAACAAGAGGATGCTTACTCTTTTGCCGAGAAGAGATTGAGACGTGCCAACAACGCCACTAATGGTAAGTTCCAGCTTATCCTGGACAACCTCCTACAAGGTTAACTGCCAGCAGGGTAATGAAAAGATATGCTAAAATAATAATACTCTTTAGAACATAGATTACCATTGCCGTGTTTCCTTAGTACTGACCCGGATCAGCTATAATAGCCTCACGTCGATGTCGATAAACTACTGCTCCAATGCTCAATATAGTGCATCTACATGGATAAACTTTACAATCTTTCAAGAACAAATCAATATAAAGTGACTGAATGAATCATGTGACAGTAACACAATAAATAATTGAAACAATGTAAAACCAAACCCAAGCCCAAACACTTTTAAATGAACAAACCAAACAGTCACCTTACAAGTCATCAGAAACACCATCCAAAGTGATTGCTTGACCTGGCTTGAAAGCAGGAAGACCCAAGAATGGACAGCCAGCGCATCTGAATGCATCACCCAAGGAACAGGAGCCACAGCCGCCAGTCTTACCTTGGATGGTGAAGTCAATCTCAGTCAACTCCTTCTCGCTAAACTGGATCTTTGGGGCTTGCTTGCGCTTGGCCTTTAAATCAGTTTCCTCCTTCCCAATGTTGTTCTGGAAGGCCTCTTTCTCGGCCAAGCCACAAGTACAGTCCTTACATGCCTTTCTTCTCTTTACACCATTACCTGCTGGTTCGTTCAAACAAATAATGGAGGATGTGCTCAAGAAAGAGTTCTCACTAATCAACTCATTCTCATCAATCAACTCATCATCGTCATCTTCTTCAGAGGAGGAATTGGAGAGATCGTCTAGGTATCTCAACTTCTTCGCTGTGTCCACCAGAGGAGATGGCGTGAGTAATGCAGCTGGAGAGTCGATTCCAAATCTAGCAACAGAAGAAACTGATGGAGCCGAAGTAGCCTGTTTGTTCAATTTCTTGAACTTCTTGAGACCAGAAAGCTTGGAACCCACCTTGGTGGTGTTGGTCTTCCCCAGTGATAGACTCGTTGTGGTCTTTAGTGACTGCTTGATATTGCCGTTGTTAGGAACCGTCTGGTTAAAATCTCTGGATGCATCAAGGTAATAAATAGAATCATAATGATTGGGCTGGAGCTCAACATTGTTGAGGATAATATTGGAGAGAAGGAACTGGTCGACTTGAGCGTTAGGGTGGCGTGAACTCAACTCATTTTTTTTGGTGATAACGACAGATTCAGCATCAGGGAGGCTCACAAAGCAGTCATCTAGTATGAGAAGCACGTTTGACATTGTAGCTGATGTTTTCTGGTGCTCAAGGCTATTGGTAGTTGAGGGTTCTTGAATGGCCCTCTTAAATGATTTTAAGGGTTTTTTTTTTTTTTTTTTTCCTCCTTGTGAATTGGTAATCCGCTGACTAAGGAAAAAGGAAAGTGAAAAGTGCAAAAAGAAACAGTTACTTGTTCGTGAGTTCGTTTGAAGTATGAGTATGCTCCTGCTGCTTCGGGACAATTGATAGAAGCAGTTTGTGAATGCTTATCTAAACAGTTTCCGAGAAAACAGCATGGCTTCACTGCTTTATATTTGACTAATTTTCTTTCCTTTTTGGTGCAGTGGCGATTGTTGTCAGCTTATCTATTCGATCTCTCATTTGCTGAAACCCGGTGGAAATTACATTCTTCAAAGCCCGATGTTGAAGTTACCGTCTGAAATGGGTAAAATCTGGCGAAGCTACTCTACTTCGGGCTGAATGGACGTGAAGATCATCATTCATTAGATATTAGATTATGGGAAGATAAAAGTCAGGCTGCTGGCGACTTAGACTGCACTCTCATCTTCTTCTATGGCAACTTCTTCGTTAGCATCTTCTTCATTGTCCTCCTCATCATCATCATCGTCGTCGTCGTCCTCATCATCATCATCATCATCATCATTTCCATTCTCATCCATATTCTCGTCATTATCATCGCCATCATCCTCCTCTGGGTAACCACCAAGTTTGTGCACAACTTTATCCACAATCTCATTGTAATCCATCATACCGCCCATTCCAATGTCACCATAACTACCAATGATCTTTTCAACAGGCTTGAGGACTTCTATCCAAGGCATGTCCTCCTTGACGGTCTTCAGATGTCTCTTTGTAGCGGCAGAGTTGTAGGCGTATTTAACCATTGAAGGGGCCAACAGAACAGGAAACTGAGTATTCCAAGCTCTTAGTACATTGGTCAACAAGTTATCACAAATACCTAAGGCTATTTTAGATAATGTGTTGGCAGTCAATGGTGCAACAATCAGAATGTCGGCCCAACGACGTAGTTCAATGTGCAAAACAGGATCAGAGCGACTCTTCCAAGTATTCCACTCGTCGCGGTCTCTCCAGATAGTCACATTTGGGCCAACTTCGCTCTGCTTGAAGAAATTCTCGGCGGCTTGTGTCAATATCAATTGGATTGATAGCTTGTCTTTACCATAAATATCCTCTAATTTCTTAATGATAGACTTGATCTTAGATGAGCCGATTGAGCCGCAAGAGCCAAACAGTATGTGAATTTTACCATCGTCTTGAGGTAATCTTGGATCCAGGTTCTGTGTCACTTCCTTCTTAGCAAGGTTTAGTTTGTTTGATGAATTGTTGTTTGGTACAGGAGGAGTTCCACTCTGCAAACTCTCGTGCTGCTCTAGAACATCCCTTATGCCTCTGTTTCCACTCAATTCATTGTTTGTGCTGGCACTATTGCTTCTGGATCTAACGCCACCGTGTCTGATGGTATCCTCCAAGTAAAAGTGCGCATGCATGTCTGGTGATTTAACTTGTTGAGATTGCGCCTGCGGGTCATTGGAAGACAGTGAGCTGGTGCTGCGATTAATGGCAAGACGGCTACGAGTCTCGTTCTCTTGCAAGCCATCATTTGATGGCACCGGACTTCCTGACCTCTGTCTATCTGACAAGGTTCTCACAGAAAGAGCAGAATTGACACCAGGTGTAGTAACCCTCTCTCTCAAAAGTGCGCCACCGGCAGGAACAGTTGACTTGACGCTCCCAAACAAAAATCCGCGGTTTTGTTCCAATAGAGGTGAGCTAGTTGGACTTGGTTGGTGTAATGGGGAAGGACTTGAAGCCTTGGATGAAAAGGCTGAATCACCTTGTTGCATGCTCATGTCTTTGAATTCGCTGCTGATGATGTCATTGATTGAATGGGAGGAAACGTTATTCCCAGTTGCAACGTTCACGTTTAAAATCGGTGCTGGTGAAGGGCATTGCAGATTGGAAAGTGCAAGATCTGTTGGATTTTCCTCCAAAGGGATGAGAACCCTTGGTCTGCTAGCCTTGACGTCCTTCTTTGGAGTATCTTCAATGGGCATGTTGCTTTTCACGATTGGTAAGCAGATTAGGGGTATTTATTCACCGCGTGAACTTTTGATATATTAAATCTTGATGAAGCTGCTGACAATTGTGGAGAACTGGGGGAAGGTATATGTGTATATCACCTCTTCTCAGGTGAAAGATCTGTTGTGTGGCTGAATTTTGAGGGTTTGTTTTGTTTGTTTCTGAGATTAGAGGCAAATTTTTCTCAAAGTTATTCCACTGAAAATCGGCCTAAACCAACCCTCGGAAATGTACCTTCTCATGACAATGATTAATGAAGGTGTCTTAACAACTCTTTAAATATGAAAACTGGGTTTGGGTTGAAGAATTAAGCAGAGAGAATCAAGCAGGTGGAATCATAATCAGGTTTTACAGCACTTATATTAGTGGACAAATGAATCAAACATGCACTAAACTCTCTAGTCCAATTCTACTTTCTTCTTGAAGAGTTGGCAAATCTACCCTTCCCAATCTTGATACCACTAGATCTGTATGTCTGAGCAACAAATGGAGAGATGAAGTTGTCAACAGACCCACCACCGATAAAATCATTCAAAATCTTTTCATTCTGTCTTCTGAGCCACTCATCATCCTTGACTGCTTTTTGGTATTCCTTTTGATCCTCCCTCAAAATTGGCTCTTCATATTCCTTCTGTTTGTTAGATTTGTTATGCACGAATCCCTTGTTACCATACCTCTTTTGTGAGTTCTTCGATAATGGAGAGGCCAATGTGTACCTGTCACCTCTAACTCTCCATTCAAAGTTCTTCTTCAAATGGGGCTTTACCTCACCAGTGGAGGAGTCAACAGAGACAGCACATCTTAAAAGGGTATTACCACCACATTTTGGACAGAAATGCTTTGGAGCACCATTTTTTGGAATTGGAATCATGGTGAAACATGCGTGACATCTCAACATATAGTTACGCACTCTCTTGATCCTTAGACCAGACAGCAAATTCATCAGGTTCAAACCGATTTGTAAGGAAGTATTCTGAACGGCAAAATCCTGTGTGGCTAGGGCAACCTTGATCTGTGATCTGGTGGTTTCCTTTTGGTCGACATTCTCACCACTGTGCTTGACCATTTCTTCAAGAAGGTTATCTTCTGTAATCCAGTCACCATCATCATCGTCTTCATCATACTCCTGAGTCAGTTCATCTAATTCCTTCTTAGCATCTTTAATTTGCAATGATTGAACTTCAGGAAGAAACTCATCCCCTTGGTTCTTGTGAGGGTCTTCAATCTTTAGAGCATCAAGTTTGGCCAGCATGGCTTGAACCTCTGCCTCATGGGTTTGTTGCCCCTCTGGATCCTGCAGTTGCTCACTCTGAGATGCACTAGCATTGTCGGCCCCTGTTTCCAGCGCAGCAGCAGTAGCTGCTGCTTCTGCCTCTCTTTTAGCTCTGGCCTTCTTTCCTCCTCTGCGGGTTTTCTTCTTTTTTGGTGCTTCGGCAGAGACACCTTCTGTCGCACCTTCCATTATCTCAGTTGTTTCATTACTCAACTCCTGTTTCTTCTCACGAGCATCCATCTCGTATTGGACTTTTTGACCTGGATATTTTCTCAGTCTCCAGTCACCATGGTTCATCTCTACTTCAAGTTCATAAGTCAGAGCAATAATGTGCAAATCATTTGCGCTCAGTACTTGGTAGTCACCAGTTAATCTTGCAAAATCAATGACACGCTTTACTGACTCTGGCTTGGGATGTCTGACCTTAAGGTTGTCACCCCATAGCGCAAGATTCTTTCTGGAATTCTCATCTTTGATCTCGGCGTAGATTGTTGGTGTTGTGTAAAAGTTTTCAGCAAAGCGTGAAAGGGTAGAGAAATGCTGTGTAATCAGTGGGTGTGCATCAAGTACTAAGTTCTGAACCTTGGAATTACTCATCTTTTAGGGATGTATTGATGAGCAAGGAGAGAGTGGTACAGAAAAGAAAAAAAAAATTCAAAGCTCATCTTCGACCCAATCGGGAAAGGTTATGAGTGTAAATTTCGCCTAACCGCCCTTTGTTCAAACTCCATCCATCACTCCCCTAACGCCTCCAAACCAACAACACTCCAACAATGGGTTGTGCACAAGAAATTGACAGGGGAAACGAGCTGCGTGACGATAAGAAGTATGAGCAAGCCATTGCGCACTACGACAATGCGCTAAGAGAGCAACCAGGATCCTTCAGGGCCCATTTTGAGAAGTCTATATCTCTTCACCGCTTAAAGAGATTTGAAGATGCCTTGTCCTCGCTGCGCAATGCTGAGACTGCTGCCGCTGCCAGATCTCAAAGAACCCTATATGGACAAGTCTTTTTCAGGTATGCTGTGACTCACAATGCTCAAAATGATCCTCAAACCGCTATCAAGTTCCTGAACTTGGCTAATCAATACGAGTATGAGGAGAAGGAGATTACACTATGGCGTTTCCAAATCGAGAAGAAGGCTGAAAAGCTACAGATTGTGGACTTCAAGACAGATGATGTCTTTTCAAACTTGGAAGAAGCTCTTGAATTCACCAAGAAGTACCACAAAGATCTCCCCTTGACCCCAGCTGGTACAGCGAGTTTATCCAAACCCTCTTCTACTAAGAGCTCAGTTTCAGCTACTACCACAGCCACTAGTGTAACTGTCACAAAACCCCTCCCTACATCTGCAGATGACATTGCTAAAGAGAAGAAGGACTTGGAAAAGAAAATGTCCAACAAGGACAATCTGTTCCCTGTCACGAAAGACATCAGAAAAGATTGGTTCCAATCTTTATCACAGGTGACTGTCAGTTTATTTATCAAAAACTTGCCAAAGGATGATACACTCAAGGTAAACTTCACCAAATCATCAATCTTTGTTCAGTTCCCAACTTCCCCAACATCTGAGTTTCAATTTGAAATTGGCCCTTTTGCAGGAAACATAATTGCAAGGGAATGTTCTTACAAGGTTTTCAGCACTAAAGCTGAGTTTTACTTACCAAAGGAGTCAGACGTGAAGTGGAAGAACCTTGAAAGATCTCACTCAGAAGCTCCAGTGGGAGCTGCACAGAACGACTCGGCCGCCACAACTACAATGTCCGGGCTCGCATACCCAAATTCTTCAAAGAGTGGTGTTGATTGGTCCAAGATGACTATTGACGAAGATGAAGACGATGAAGGTGCAAAGGATGAGAATGCGTTTTTTAAAGAGCTTTACAAGAATGCTGATGATGACACCAGAAAAGCCATGCAGAAATCGTTTGTTGAGAGTGGTGGTACCTCATTAAGCACCAACTGGGAGGATGTCTCAAAGAAGACATTTGAGATCTCTCCTCCTGATGGAATGGAGGCCAGAAAGTGGTGAGAGCATGAATCCAACAATGGTATGAACATCTTCGTGTCCCTCTTTGCTATGTATATCATGACGAAGGTAATCCTGTGGAACTATATAACATGAAAAATGTCCTTGAATTGAATCTTATACAATTTAGTAAAACAAAAAAAAAAGAAATGAAGAAGGTGAATAAGTGGTCAGTCGTGAAACATTATAGTGGCCACCGTTTGGTGGTTTCACTTTGAGGTCATTATTGGCTGTTGGGCAAACTATTCAACTTTCTGAGTTGCTCTTCTCTCCAACTTGAGTAAGAATTGTTCCCATCGTCATCATCAGCAGATGAAGATATATCAATGTTCTCTTTGTCATCCAGCACTAGGGTATCCTTTCTAAATGACTTCAATGGTGACGTGATTATCATCTCTCTTAACTTCTCCTTTCGAGTCAGCAAGGTGTTGAAATTATTGGATGACTTCAAAGGAGATCCACAAAGAGTGCTTCTTTGCTTAAAGTCTGTAGGTATTTCTTGTAATTTTGATAGCTGAGGCTGATATACTGACTGAGATCTTGGTAGCCTTCCTGGTGTGTTCATTGACATTCTCTTCCCAATGAAAGCCACGGACAGTGTATCAGATTTGCTTGGGCTTCTGGACAAACCGGAATCAAAAGAAGCTGACGGAGTTAGTTTTGGTGGGAGATGGGTTTTCAGAGCTGGTCTCTTAAATGAATTTGATGGTTTCTGAACACTGCTAGATGAAAGTCTTGGGATTGAGGAATTGCCTAAAGGAATCTCCTTTGTGACAGTGACTTTCACAGGTGATGTGACCCTAGATGGCGCCCTTGAAGGTACTCTTGACGGTGCCCTTGATGGAGCTCGTGATGAAGCTCTAGATGGTTGTCTAGAAGGGGCTCTTGACACAGAAACTGAACCTGAACCTATTCTTCTTCCCTTTGATTCAAGAAGTTGTTGCTGTTCATTCAATTGGTCCAACACATCATCACTCAAGAAGGAAATACACCCGGTTGACTGCTTTTCAAACTGACTAATCATCTCTCTTAGCTCCCCCACGGCTTTAGGTATTTGTCTGGTGAGTCGTTTCCGGATCCTTTCTTCCTCCATCAAAATCTTGTGTGAGTTTCTCTGAAGTAGTCTCGAGGAGTCCTTTTGGCTTTCTTCTAATTGTTCCCTATCCTGCATTAGCTGTCTGAATGCTTTAATAGAATTCATTAGGGGTTTCAATGCTTCATACTTCTTGGTTAACCTCTCGATCTCATTTTCATATGATTCTAAAAGCTCATCACTTAAATCTGAAGAATGAAAGCTGCTAAACTGATCACGTTCTGAAGCAGAGTAGCATAGCGAGTTCCAGAGCTGTTCAATCTGGTTCCTGGCGTCTTGTATGAAGCCCTTAATATGTACTGTCTTCAATTCTTCTAATCTAGAGAGTTCATTGGTATAATTTTGGATAGTGTTCAGACTCAGAGTGGCATTCTGTAGCTTAAATCTATTCACAGCATCAGGATCCTGTTTTAACTTTCCCCATAGAACTTCACATTTGATTTGATAGCCTTTCAAAAGTTCTTCTCGTTGCCTCTTTATACTCTCAAGCTCTTCAACTAAATGGCTCAAGTGAGAAACCATATCAACAGAAATATCAACATTTGGGCCGTAGTCTCGAAGTCCTGAGTATAATTTCACTTTCTCGGTAATCATAGGATGGCCGCCATGGTCCTCAATGTGTAACTCTGTCGATAGTTTCAAAATCCTCGTGGATAAATCAGAAACCTTCTGAGTTCTTGATTTGGCTTCTTTGGTAAGCTCTGATAGTGCAGATTCCAGTTGCAAAAATCTCTGGTCAGAGATATCGTTGAAAGGTTCTTTTTGGAGAAACTGCATTGAATCATTAACAAGGACTGGTAAAATGTCTATAGGATCCTCAATACACTGGATCCCGTCAAGGACCAGGCTCATCTGGGAAAATTCAGGAATCTTCAAATGAAGTGTTCCTTCAAAGTCATCTAACTTAGAAGATATTCCAACAACTTTACCAAATATGTCGATGAACTTCAATAAACGCTCTTTATAGTCCGTGAGCACATAGCGCATAGATGCATCCAAAGACTTCCTCAGATTCAACAAGGTCGAACCATCTTCACTGGAGTTTATTATCAGGTTCCTGAGATACAAGTCAGGTATCGTTCTGGTCCCATTGTTATCACCTATTTGAAGTAGTATCTTTTTCAAGGTTGACACAATTCTGCAGTTCTCTGTCTTCAAAGCATCTCTATAAGAAAGGGACTCATCTAGGAATTTATCAAAATTCTGAGAAATGCTCTCGAAAAGTGACCTCTCGTTGGTCTGAATCTCATCCTTGGAATAACCAATCTCATTGTAAATGGCATTTAGTTGGCTCAAGAGGTTTGTTAACTTCAAGGATAGTTGACTGAATTCGTGTGTGTTGTCTCTAATAGGGACATCATTATGGCCCTCAAAGAGTCTCATCTTCATTGGAGACGACATTATCTGAAAGTCATTCCTGGTGATGGATTTTTTTGCATTGCTTTGGAAACACCGTTTTGTAGGTGTAGTGTGGTTTGTGGTATTTGGATCTGGAAACTCCATTTCGCAAACAGTTAGGTATGTAGCACCGGAACCAAGCTTTGGAAGTTACAAGCTAATGTTGATAAGCAGATTACAAGCAATTCACAACTTTGGCTGTAGGAACTGTAGGGCTGTATGTGGATTTCTGACCTAAGTTTGAACTGTTTTTGAAGTTGGTTCTCCTTATTTGTTTGTTTGTTTGTTTTGAATTAACCCTTTTGGGAACTACACACAGAGATTCCACACGTGATGTCACGTGTATTATTCTTAATGGTATGATATTTCTACGTCCTTCTGCTGTTATCAAATGGCCGCGTGGTCTAGTGGTATGATACTCGCTTTGGGCGAAGACCTGTAAACAGTTCTACAAACTACTAAGCATGTGAGTGGTCCAGGGTTCAATTCCCTGCTCGGCCCTTTTTTTTACTTCTTGTTTGCCTTACTTACTACTCTTCAACATTCTACCAGCAGTTCTTCTGGTCCTGCTACGTTCGCAGGGATCACTTGCTCTCCTTTCGAGATTTAGCGGTTTATTTCTTTTTAGAGTAGGGGGGATTGATTCGACTTGATCAAATCTAATCCCATTTCGCACTCCTAACTTCAGCGGCTAAATCTTTACCGTACTCTATCTAATGCACATCTCGCGGTACCCTCTGGCTGAACTCGAAGTGGAATCGGCTCATAGTGAGGAGGACGTTTCGATTGATCAGGATGTTTTATCAGATCAGTCTATTTTGGTGTTCAAGAATAAGATTATCAAGATTGGGAGATCTGACTTCAATACAGTTACCGTTAATCATCCTGCTGTCTCTAGTCTCCATTGCATTATTTGGTCAGTTCAGTTTGACGAAAACTCAACTCCGCTTGTTTACATCAAGGACCTATCGCTCAATGGGACTTTCATCAATGGTGAACGCATGTCGAAGAATCAGATTTATCTGTTGCAACATTTAGACACATTGTCCATTGAATACGGCTTGACCATGAAATACCAATCTGAGTATGGAGAGACAGAGACCGATATTGGAGAGTGTCTCATTAATGATAATAACATCAGCAGAGATTTTCCTAACTGGTCAGTGAAGAACCGAATATTGGGCAATGGGACGTTTGGATACGTACATACATTGATACTTGACATCTTCACCACTATACATTCATATTGCATCAAATGACTAACATCAGGTACAGGTTCTTGTTGCTCAAAGAAAGAACGATGGAAGATTATGTGCTGTGAAAGTTCTTAAGAACTCAAGGAACATTCTACCTCTAGAAGCACAGATCTTGAGAAAGCTCAACCACGTAAGTGCAAAATTACCTTCAGGAAAACACCAGAAGAGCTTTGACTAACAACACTTCTTAGCCAAACGTTGTCAAAGTATTCGACACTCAAACTGTTGGCCAACAAGTTTACATCTTTGAAGATTTGTAAGTATGACCACCATTGTTCAAATCATGGTTATAACTAACAAGCTATTTATCAGGGTCTGTGGTGGAGATTTGTTCTCATACCTCACCAACGGGAAGTGTTTAGAGAAACTACCTGAGTTCGAATCATTGACTATCTTATTTCAAATTCTGAATGCTCTGCACTATCTACACTCCCAAAACATTGCACACAGAGACTTGAAGTTGGACAACATTTTGCTTGAGAGTCCCCAGCCGTTCACCAGGATTATTTTGGCAGATTTTGGGATAGCCAAGCCGATGAACTCAACTAATAGACGCATGTTTACCACTGTGGGAACTCCAGAGTACAGTGCTCCTGAGGTTGGGTTTGAATTCACAAACGTTCCTATTCATCTAAGGGATGGGATTATAGGAACCTATGAGAACAATACAAGAACGGGTTATGGATTTAAGTGTGATATTTGGTCTCTTGGTATTGTCACACATATCATGCTCAGTGGTGTATCACCATTTTATGAGGATGGTAACGAAGTCAACATCATCAAAAGTGCAAAAAATGGGAAATTAAACTTAAAGGCTACACAGTGGACTGGGGTTAGCAAGGCCGCGAAGAGCTTCGTTCAGAGCGTTTTGAGAGTTGACAAGGATGATAGATTGAGTGTTCAAGGTTGTCTCGGTCATATTTGGATCAAGAGACACATTAGTGACCTCAATCAGATTTATAAGAAGATTCTCGCTCAGTCTAATATGCCCAAAGGAGACTAGTGCAACTTGTCCAGTTGTTTCGCGTCTGAAAATTTCCTTTTTGGTTTCCGCAACAACTGGTATCTCTTATCAACATCCGCAATCCTATATTTGAGCTTTGTCCTTCATATACACGCTTGAATCTTGAATCCTGATTGTCTAGTTAGTCTAAAAGAATTCTATGGTACATTTAGCCTCGGAACTTTTCAGTTCATAACTTAAGTGATAATCTGGAGCCAACGCGCCCTCTTGAAGATCTTTCTGTTTTTGTTTTTCATTGCTGTTCGTTGTCATGGTAGTTTTTTCAAAATAAACAATGTTGACTCCTCTGACCTCCCCTTATAATACCGACGTACAAACAGCTACCTGCTACCCAACAACTCCCGTTATCAGACGCCACCAGGGTATTTTGCAGAAAGCGGCACTCGTCACACCTTTTCTACTGTCGTACAACTTCAGAGAGACCCCACATCCACTTTGTTTGGATAAGAAACAGCACACCTTCCAATTTAGTACCATGCCATCAGAACCAACTAACGGGAGTCCTAGCTCCTCAGATTCCCACCTAGCAACAGTCGGTGATACACAAGGAAGTCCAAAGCTTTCAACAACTCCAGAAAGAAAGAAACTAGTTAATGGTGCCTCGAGAGTGCCTCAAACGCCACCAAACCAGAACTTCAGTAGATTTATGACTCAAGACACGCCAACACAACCAAGCGACAACTTTCTACCACCAGCAACACCATCAGCAAGCATCAACACTTCTAAGACAAGATTTAATAAGCTTTCAAATGTTCCACAGACCCCTTATTCGTCAGAAAATGCAGGCATTACTAATGATGGTGATACTTCACCATTGAAATCACCATCACAAGCCAGACCAGAAAACGATGATGACAAGCCGCCCATTAGACAGATATCATCTGCTTTGAAGACACGTCTAAGTTATGCATTCGTTAAGGTACAGAATGGCTGGACCAACCAGTCACTGGATGAGTTGGAGAAGACGATTGATGTGAGTGACCATGCTTCAAAGAACAGTCCTGAAAAGCTTCTACTCTCCCCTAGTAAGAGCAAATCACCATTGAAGATAACTAAGCCAAATAAGCTACTCCAGAGAAATATAAAGGTTGATCAACCGCCACAGCTGTCAAGATTAGATCATAAGCTAAGGTTTGGAGGTGATGAAGAGGATTTGCTCAACAACGGGGAAGACGACAAGAATATTGGAATAAATGGAGACGATGGATCTGCTAACAATGCTTTCCTACAAGCCATGTCCAAGTCAAGGTCTCCAAAGAGACGATTCTTGAACAACAATGACCAGAGAGCCTTGAAGGTCGCACCACTGAAGGGATTCACGCCAGAAGAGGATGCTATTCAGACATTGATGTCGCTATCATCACCACAGACGTTCAAGAGTAAAATGGAGCTTCCACAGAAAGAACTGCCTAAAGAGCGTCTTTCGTTTGGCGACAGTCTGAGTCCCGAAAGACCAAGCACGACTAGTAGAGAGAGCAATGACGATGAGACTGATGTTGAAACTGATGCGGAGACAGATGATGAAGAGGAGAACGAGATTTATGGCCATGGAACTCCTGTGTCCGTCCCAGGATCACAGAGACTGAAATGATTTACCCCCTTGAGCAGATGCCGAGGCTGTACGGAACGCAGGCGTTAAGTTTTACTAATGACACATTTTTTTTTGATAAACATATACAAACTGTAGCACCGTTGATCAGTTTTCGCGATGATGAGGAATTTTCATAAGATCACCAACACTGTGGAGAAGAAGAAAAGGGCCTCGGCCCCACTCTGTCTGGCACTACGAGGGAAAAATATTCATATATATTTAAAAAATGCCCCTCAAATCAATCCGGGACAGATGGCCACCTGAACACTACACACACATTTATCACCAATAGATCAACGCAATGAGCAACATGTTCGACAAATATACCAAAGTCGTTGAAGCAGAATTTCCGCGTTGGAGTTCCCATTCAACCATTCCAACTGGAACCAGTCTTTCAGTTGTCTTTGACCACTATAGACTCACAAGAAACCGCATAAAGCCTGAAAAGAACCTTGTCAATCTATACTTCCTATCGGGTACAGGAATGCCAAAGGCAATCTGGCGCTTCTACATCAGAAAGCTCTTTGAGTTGTCTGAATCCGAGGAGTTCACAAGTGATTGGCAAATTGGTAACTGCATCGCAATGGATCTTGTTAACCATGGTGAGTCTGCTGTGGAGAATCTGGGTAAATTGGGCTGGGAGCTTGACTGGAGAGAGGGCTCTCATGACTTGATTCAAGTCGCTAAGAGTCTGAGACTTCCTGGTGAAAATGTCGTTGTTGGCCACTCAATGGGTGGGTTTCAAGCACTTTATGTTTCCACAGTTGCCCCACTCCTGTTCAAACTTGCTATATCCATTGAACCAGTGACACATGCATCTAACTTGGGAACTGCATTCTTCCAAACGAACCTGCTACCTTCGTTGAACTTGGCCATCAAGTCTGAGTTCAAGAATGAAGAAGAGTACTACCACTACTTTCAAAAGAAGAGTTTTTACAAGAACTTCCATCCAGAGATATTGAAAGATCTAATTGAAGCTGAAAAGGTGGTTAATAGGGACGGTACTGTGACAGCAAAGACATCCAAAGAACAGCAATTGATTTGTTACCTGTCTGGTGTAAAAATCTTCCCACTTGGAGTGTCCATTATGAAGCAAGTTCCAATACCAGTAATCTTTGTTGTCGGTGAAAAAGCTACATGGAATGAGAAAACATCAGTTGAAGAAGCCCTTGCTGCCATACCTCAAGTTGAGAGTATCTCTGTGCCAAATGGCCAGCATCTCCTGAATGGAGAGCAGCCAGAGGACATTTTCAAAATTATTGTTGATGGATTGAAAAAGCACATTGGGAGTGGGAACCAGGAGGTTTACAATAAGATTTGTCTATCCAAGGAAGAGCACTCAAAAATCTTCAAGGAGAAGTACTCGAAGCTCAAAAGAGACTACTTCACCAAGAAGAAGAGTAAACTATAGGTCAACATTCAGCTCAAACTAGCCGGGCTGATGAATCAGAAAATAATTAACTCTGAAGAAACTTTAGAAACTGTAGTTTGGCGATTGTGTTTCTGCTCTCTAATCAGTTTGGTCAATACATGTTCAGCTAAATGAAAGGTGTGGCCTTATCAAGTTTCAAATGGTAAGGGCACCGTGATTGAGAAGAAGAAAAGAAAAAAAAAATTGAAGAAATTTTAGTGACACTTTCTCAAATTTGACGCTTCAAATCATCAGACTGAATCACTATGGTTTCCCAAGAAAAGGTGCTTTCTCTTATCTCTGAGTACTTGACTCGTGAAGGCTTTAGTGGGGCTGCTGAAAAATTGGCCAAAGAGGCATCCAAGAAGAAGATTCAACTTGAGAAAGATGCAGGCAAATTGGAGGAGTTGTTGATAAATAAGACGGAAGAAGCTTCAAGCTCTGGCTCCAGCTCTGATTCTAGCTCTGATTCTAGCTCTGATTCTAGCTCCGATTCTAGCTCCGATTCTAGCTCCGATTCTGAATCTGATGAGGAAGAAGACAAATCCGAAAAGAAGAAGGATAGCTCCTCTAACTCCTCAGATGATGGTTCCTCTGATGACGATTCCTCCGATAGCGAAAAAGAAGAACAACAAAAGAAGAAAGAGAACTCGTCAGACTCCTCCGATTCGGAAGATTCTTCGGACAGTGACTCCTCTGACTCCTCTAATGAAAAGATGAAGGGTACTGAAGAGCCAAAGAAGGAGAACGTCTCTTTATCTTCTGACTCTGATTCTTCCTCCAACGACACTGACTCCTCCTCTCGCGACGGCTCTTCTAGCGATGACTCTTCTGATTCTGACTCCTCTGATGAAGATTCTTCCAGCAGTGATTCCTCTGATTCTGAATCTTCCGATGACAGCTCCTCTGATTCTGACTCTTCGTCTTCTGAAGACAGTTCCTCCAACTCTGACTCAGATTCAGATTCTGACTCTTCTGGTAGCGATTCCGACTCTGATTCTTCTCATGAAAGTGATAAGGAAGAACAAGCAGACAGCAAGAAGAGAACCCATTCAGATTCTGACTCCTCTGATTCCTCTGATTCCTCCGACTCAGAATCCGAAGATGAAAAACGAGAGACCAAGAAGGCCAAGACCACAACTACTGAATCCTCTTCTAGAACTGAATCTCCAGTTTCCACCAGAGAGAACTCCATTCCTGCAGAAGTGGAGCCAGTATTGAAGCCTGGTCAACGTCACCATTTCTCCAGAGTTGATAGATCGAAGATTTCCTTTGAACACCAGGCTCTCCAGGATAACACCTACAAAGGTGTAGCTGGTACATGGGGTGAACTTGCCAATGAAAAACTCGGTGCTGTTAGAGGCAAAGATTTCACGAAAGGTAAGAACAAAATGAAGAGAGGCTCCTACAGAGGTGGTTCCATCACAATGGCCTCTGGGTCTTACAAGTTCACAGATTAGAACTCTTGAGAATCATATCCTTCCCTTCTGAATATATAGAATGCCTAGTATTCCTGTCTTACATAATTACTGCTGTTAATTTCAAGTTGTTTGCATTGATCAGACTTTGTACAGGGGTAGTTAATGTGGAGTAGTAGGAAGATCATCCGGGATTTGGCGTATAGTCGTATTTTCTAGGATTAGCAATTCCCAGGTGTGTGGGTGTTCTAATACTAGAAAGAAGATTACATTTTCTGTTTGCCACCAAAACTTCCATAACAGCGCCTGCTCACTTCCGCTGTCACTCCCCCGTGATGTCTTTGAGAGCTGCGTCTAACAGAGATGATGCTGTGTACTATGAGGATGATGAGGATTTCTCAGACTCAACCAACACTAGTGTCGAAGAAGCAGATGACTTGGACGGCGAGTATGGTCGCAAGAGAACCAAACTGAACACCTGTCTTAAGAAACCAGCCAAGAAGACCAGTGCAGATGACCCAGAGAGTACAGCTAGATTTGATGCCTTGGTTGACATCCCAGCTGACTATGTACCTGATGTTGTTTCCAAGATGTTCAACAGAAACGATTTCAGCTACCTCAACCTGAAACCTGACCACGCCTCAAGACCACTATGGATTTCACCGAATGACGGGAGAATCATCTTGGAAAGTTTCTCGCCACTCGCAGAACAGGCCCAAGACTTTCTGGTTACAATTGCTGAACCAATCTCCAGACCAAGTCATATCCACGAGTATCGAATCACCGCTTACTCCTTGTACGCAGCAGTGTCTGTCGGTTTGGAAACGAAGGATATCATCTCGGTCTTGGATCGTCTATCTAAAGTACCTGTCGCCAGAAGTATTATTGAGTTCATTGAGAGTGCCACAGTATCTTATGGTAAAGTAAAGCTGGTCTTGAAACATAACAGGTACTTTGTTGAGAGTACACAGGCCGAAGTCCTTCAAATGCTATTGAAGGACCCGGTCCTTGGTAGCTTGAGAATTGACTCTGAAACTACAACAACTGAATCTGGTCTATCCAAAGAGAAGGCACCAGGGAGAGGCGATTTGAAAATTCCGGGAACCAAGCCTCAAGGTTCTGAAGAGCCTACAGCCGAGGACATTTATGCCTCGGTTGTTGGTGAGAGACGTAACAGTGAAGAGGACGATGTTGAAGAAGACGATGCAGTGCATGCATTTGAAATTGCCAATGAATCGGTCGAGATCGTGAAGAAACGTTGTCAAGAGATTGATTACCCTGTTCTAGAAGAGTATGACTTCCGTAACGATGCTAGAAATCCAGATTTGGACATTGACTTGAAGCCATCTACACAAATCAGACCTTATCAGGAAAAGTCATTAAGTAAGATGTTTGGTAATGGTCGTGCAAGATCTGGTATCATTGTGTTGCCATGTGGTGCTGGTAAAACCTTGGTTGGTATCACTGCAGCATGTACGATCAGAAAGTCGGTGATTGTCTTATGTACCTCATCTGTGTCCGTGATGCAGTGGAGACAGCAATTCCTGCAATGGTGTACAATCCAACCGGAAAATGTCGCAGTGTTCACATCAGATAACAAAGAGATGTTTCAGAGTGAAGCTGGTCTGGTTGTCTCTACCTACTCAATGGTTGCCAACACTAGAAACAGATCCCATGATTCCCAGAAAGTGATGGATTTTTTGACTTCAAGAGAATGGGGGTTCATCATTTTGGATGAAGTCCACGTCGTGCCAGCTGCAATGTTCAGAAGAGTCGTTACAACTATTGCTGCACATGCAAAGCTTGGCCTGACAGCGACACTGGTCAGAGAAGATGATAAGATCAGTGATTTGAACTTCTTGATTGGACCAAAGTTATACGAAGCGAACTGGATGGACCTGGCTCAGAAGGGTCATATTGCCAATGTTCAATGTGCAGAAGTTTGGTGTCCAATGACTTCAGAATTTTATCAGGAGTATCTAAGAGAAACTGCAAGAAAGAGAATGCTGTTGTACATTATGAACCCAACCAAGTTTCAAGCATGCCAGTTCTTGATTCATTATCATGAGAAGAGGGGTGATAAGATCATCGTCTTTGCTGATAATGTTTATGCACTTCAGGAGTATGCGTTGAAACTGGGTAAGCCATTTATTTACGGTTCTACTCCACAACAGGAACGTATGAACATTCTTCAGAACTTCCAATACAACGATCAGGTGAACACAATTTTCCTTTCCAAGGTTGGTGATACCTCTATTGATTTGCCTGAAGCTACATGTCTTATCCAGATATCTTCCCATTATGGTTCACGTCGTCAAGAAGCACAGAGATTGGGTCGTATTTTAAGGGCCAAGAGAAGAAATGATGAAGGTTTCAACGCTTTCTTCTATTCGCTGGTTTCAAAGGATACTCAGGAAATGTACTATTCGACGAAGAGACAGGCCTTTTTGGTTGATCAAGGCTATGCATTCAAGGTCATCACACATTTGCATGGTATGGAAAGTTTGCCAAACTTGGCTTATTCTTCAGCTAGAGAGCGAAGAGAACTTTTGCAAGAAGTACTATTGAAGAACGAAGATGCAGCAGGTCTGGAGGTCGGTGATGATGCTGACAACTCTGTTGGCAGAGGTAATAATGTCATGAAGAGATCTAAGAATGGAGGGAATAGAGCTAAGGCTCAAAGAACGGCCGGATCACTAGCCAGTTTGGCTGGTGGTGAGGACATGGCATATGTGGAATATGGTACAAATAGAAACAAGGAGTTGAGGGAACATCATCCTTTGATTCAAAAGATGTACTACAAAAAAGGACCAAAAAAATAGATGATGATTTGCATGTGTTTTACAGGATTCTAATTAGTGTATGGTAATACTAAGGATAATTCACGTAGCCGAGATCTAGGCGTTACGTGCGGCTAATTTCTTATAGTACATTGAACATTACCTAACCCAAACTACACGCATAACCAACTACCCAAAAGCACACGAACCCAAAACTAACATAGTGTCGAAATCATAGTCCGTTTCTCTGCTTCTCGATCTCATCCACCACACTATTCTCCAACTCTTCCAAAGAACTCTGGATACCCAACTTGAATGTGATCACTGCGTCCATCATTTTCTGTGTCTTTGAGTATAGCGTCTCACGTTCCTGGTTGATATGAGTCTTCAATTTATTGTACTCCATGTCAATCGTTTTAGCATGTTGATCCAACAGTGAGATGTTCTGTCTTGAGCTTGATTGCATGGACTTCAATTCGCTCTCAAACCTCTCAATCTCAGTGTGGTATGAGGTTGCTTCTTTGGTCATGTTCTCGTACAGCTCTTCATACTCCATCTTGGACACTGACAACTTGGCTTCAAGTGATTCAATCTGTTCAGACTTCTCGTTTAACAGCTCGTTGACTGAGTCAATACTCTCTTGGGCGTTTACTGTCTCATCTTGAATTTTGTGGATCTTGTTGTTGATTCTAGACTTGAGGCTTATGAGGTTCATTCTGATATCCTTAATGTTCTGCCCATTCAACAGATCTTCTGCGTTCTTCCCAATTCTGTCATCATTCAGCAAATTGTCGAACTTTATTACAAACTTTGAGGAATCCAAATCTGGTATACTTGATGCAATGGAGTATATGCTGAAGTTGTACTCTTTGAGAGCAGTGGACAAGGATTCGTACAGTTGTTGGGCCTCCAGCTCTTTTGAGTGTACAATCTTGGAAATCTCATTCAATCGTAGGTTCACTGCATCAATGGATTTAGAGATACGATCTCTCTCATTGTTCATTCTATCAATGTCCTTAGATGTCAATCCCTGGTCGGTAATTTGCTTCTGCAACATGTTCTTCTCCTCTTCTGTGCGTGCTAACTCATTCTCAGAGTTTACCATCTCTTGCTTGATCTGCCCCAAAACAGAGTTCCATTTGAGTTTTCTGTTCTCCATGGACTCAATGTAGGCTTTGAACTTGAATAGGTCAGATTCCAACGCCTGAGACTTCTTCTCAATCTGCTCAAATGATTCTGATTCACTGATTAACTTCGAGTTGGTATCTTTCAAAATCTGAAGCTCATTCTCCAGACCTTCGGCCTCTGTGATAATGGTTCGAGTGTAGTCATTATACTCAATCTCCATCTCATTATAGTACGTCGAATAATCATCAATGTTGTTCAAAAACGCATTGTAGGACTTGATAATGTAGTTGACAAAGATCTTCTCCAACTCAAGCTCGTTGTCATCACTGTGGCTCATCTGGTTATCAACAACAGAGATCTCAACTTTTCCAATCAATTCCACAAGCCAATGAAGTACACCCAGAAAGACAAACCAATTTTGACCTCCAACAGCAGATATCTGAGACTTATTGATTGTTTCCAAGTACGGGTATCTGATGTTCTTCAACACGTAGTAAACTTCATTCTCGATAGATTTGGTAAATCTGTATCCTGGATCAATCTTTTTGTAAAGAAACTGGAAGACCAACACAAAGTCTTTCTGTGTAGGATTCTTCAAAGACTTTTGGTTCAATGAATGTTTCATCTCATACTCAAAGTTATGATTGGTCAAGAAGTCCAAAATATCTTGTTGCATTGTCAGCTGGAAATTTCTATCCCTAAGAGGACGAGGATCTTTCGATTGCTGTTGTGACAGCGACAAGGTTCCCAAACCAAATGAACTTGTTCTGTTATTCGTATTGGAGTTGATATTGCTCTGTCTCTGAATGGATCCCATCGAAGACAATGACTTTCGTCCCACGCTTCGTAACGCACTCTGCTGGACCATATCGCTGACACCTATATTCGAGCTTCTACCCTGCTGTTGTGTGTTCGTTCGTGGGGCACCAATCATGGACTGGCGATTGGAGATGTTGCCAGACTTTCTCTTCAAAGAGGAGGACATTTGTGGTATATGACTGACGTTGTTCACTTGATTCAGATCAAGCATGGTGAGAGGGGCGCTAGAGTCACCCCTTACCCTCTTGTAATAATTATCTTGCATACTGGTGGAGAGTGGGTGGGTAGGAAAGGAGTGTAATTCAGCAAATGCAGATGATCAAGAAACAAATTATTGTGTTTGTTTTGTTTTGGTTTTCCCTTTTGTTTTTCGATTTGTTTTGGTTTTGCCGAATTCGCGAATTTGTTGGTAACCATAACGACATCTCTTAATCCAAAAGGGAAATATTCGCGATAACAGGGTAACTCAAATCTGCCGTGAAGAGGTTAGCACTGTCCACAGGTTCTTAACGAATGACCATTGGTTATTGATTATTGATGGTCTATATGGCAGGCTGTGTCCTTGAAACTGATTTTAAAGCTGTGATTCGAGGCCTATCTGACAGAATTAAGCTTAATTCTCGCTTTTTTGTGTTTTGGTCTGGACCGGTGTCCAAACGCCGTGCAGATTTCGGGATTTGACCACCCTTAATTTAAAGAAAAGCAGTGCGGACAATAGATGGAAAAGATAACATTAATGAAGATGATCACAGAGATTACCCTTTTCAGATTGGAGTTAGACTTCTATGCAATTCAGTATAAAAGGAGTTCATGAACCAAAGTGTTGTCCCTGATGTGAAGCATACTTTCCAATCACCACATGTTCCAGTAACTGGTACTGTACGAATGCCGGTGCCGAGCTTTCACAAAGAACGAAAGATGAAAACACCCTTTTTTGCTTGACCCCGGTAATCTTCATTCAGAACTTTGGAACCAGGAATACTTTACGATCGTTACAATCAGCACTCAGCGACTGTGTTCGTGCTAGATACAAGTTCAACAAGCATAGTTGAACAGTACCAGACAGACCCAGACCCTGGCCATCATCACCTGTCAAAGAGACAAAAAAAAACCAAAAGGGGTCCTCAAGGCGCATAAGTAGGCCCACTGCATCACTCCCTTCGTAACAAACTCCCACACCTCTGCTACATCATTTAAAGGAGCCAGAATCCCACTTTTCTTGAATCCATACTCTTTTGCATCAACACAACAAGAATGACTTCCAACAAGATCACAAGACTGTTGTTCGTTGGCGGGTCATTTGGTGGACTCACCTCTCTCAAGTATTTCATTAAAGAGTTCGTTGGCAACCCTCCGACTGACCCATCTATCCAAGTCGAAATATATTTAATTGACCCAAGAGCAGGTTTCATCAACGTCTTGGGAATCCCAAAGGCCATCTTGAATGTGGAGTTTGCCAAAAACATCTATCTCAACGTGGAGAAGTACAACATCAAGTTCACCAGTGTTGAGTCCTCTGATGTTGAGTTCAAGAGTAAGGTTGAGAATGCTGAGGTAAACCAGGAACTGCCAGAGAACCTGAAGGTACACTTCATCCATGGTAAGTGTATTTCGTTCATTGACAACAAGACCATCAACTATCAAGTCAACCACCAGGAGGAGATGAAGCAGCTATCCTTCGACTATTGCATTTACTCCGCTGGAAGACGCAGAACGTGGCCAATGGACCCTGTCGCCCTGACTGAACCAGAGTATATCAAAGAGGTGGCTGACTTTCTACCAAAAATCCAAGAGGCCAAGACCATCACTGTCATTGGTGCAGGAGCCCTGGGAATTGAAGTTGCCGGTGAGATCAAGGACACATATCCTGACAAGCGAGTCATCTTGGTTCATCCATACGGACATGTTCCTCCAGAGGCTTATGCTGCTCCTAACCTAATTGATAGATTACAAGAACACATTCAAGAAGTTGGTGTCGACTTGAGATTAAACACCAGAATCAAGACCGAGTTGAAGAACAACGACTTGATCACAACAACTGGCGAAACTATCGAATCAGATTTGAATCTATGGTGTAACACTCACAAGAACAACATTGAGCCATTGCTGCCCATTTTCCAGGACTCCATTGACATGGTCAAAAGTGAAGTCATTGTTGACACCAACATGTTGATGGAGGGCCAAGATAACATCTTTGTAACTGGAGACTGTACCAACTTCCCAATCATCAAGACAGCTGGTGGTGCTTTCCGTCAAGGTGAAAAGGTTGCCCAGACCCTCTTGAACTTCATCAAAGGTGAGAACACTTATGAACGCATTGACCTTGACGAGTGGCCAAAGGGCATGACGATCGTTGTTGGAGTTCATAGGTCTGTGTCTCAGTGGGATAACACATCTGATAATGGAGGAGGAAAAGTCCTGACCAACGACAAGGACGTCCTAGACTTTTACGCTGACTACTGTACCAACAACACTCGCGTACTTCTAAACATTAACGAATAGACGAGTAGAGCTCCAGTTAGAGTTGCGACGAGTTGAGAAAAATCCCCAACTCGTGACTCGCGAGTCAACTCCACGAGTTGGCTGTCCTGAACTCGTTAACTCACAAGTTCGGGGAAATGACTGTCACGTGATGGAAAGTGGTTGAAAAGTGAACTTTTTGGTAGATAAACGCATGTTTGTGAAGGTAAATTAAAATGCCAGGAACTGAGAGTTCAAGAAATATGACTCCTTCCTTGCCTGTTGGACCATTGTTAATTAATTGATTATAGTTTTACTAAGAAAGACGATCACTCTAATAATTGTTGAAATTTAGTCATCAGTCAATAGCAATTATCACCTATTGTACGAACATATATATCCTACGGCTAACAACGAGTTGAAACACCCCTCAACTCATAACTCGCGAGTTATAACTCGTTGTCAAAAATCGAGAAACTCGCGAGTTGTAACTTGACTCGCCACAACTCTAGCTCCAGTTGAAGATGGGCTCTAATCTGTACGTGTCAATTCTGAAACTGAAGCTTTCTGCAGGCGTTGTAGAAACGCGGTGCAGTTGTCCGTATCTCCCCAGTTACCTTTACCGAAGTGTCTCAAAAAAAAAAGAAAAAAACATTCTAGAAAGTCTTCGTTGTTCATTTCTAGAGGCTTATGAGAGTACCCTTGACAGTTGAGAGGTCCCTAAATACATAAAATCTCCAGTGTTCTGCTATCTGTGAGTAGCGCTAAGTTCCAACCTGTTGGAGGAAGGGGGACCTCCTCCAAGGCCTAAACCTTCTCTTTCTTCTCTTTTTGTTAGTTTAGACTGTGTCTCAGCCCCTGTAAGAAGAATGTGCCAAATTATAGGCCCGTTTGGACCTATCAATCAATAGCAACCATAAACCCCATCCAAAGGTCCAAGAATATTCTGAGATCTCTGGATTTGTCTCTGTGCTGGCCCCATCATATCATGTACATATGGTTCCATCAAGCACGAAAAACTTCAATCCTCATACGGACAAATAGTACGTACGCTGAAAGCGACTGGAATGTGATACGCTGCGTGTGGACGGTGCTACACCGTACGTACAACTAAAAGAAGTGGAAGCATATGTATCAACTGTATGGCAGCTGCTCTCCGTGCTAAGTTTTCACTCTAACAAAATCCTCTGCATGAGGTCACCGTGGCCAAGAACTGCTAACTTTCATCAACTTTGCGACAGCACCAGACTGTAAGTGCACCCAGCTCTAACATCCCCACAAACCTGTTTTCAAATCTATATGCGCAACAACAGACGTACCTAACGCATACCAACCTTTTGTTTCTCAGTCTTAGGTTCACCCCTCAGAATATGCCCAATAAAGGTGTATCGTGTTCCCCAACTCATTCCTTCTTTTTTCTCTTTTAGCACTTCTCAACTGTAATGTCGTCTAATTTCTCCCCTTTACTGGCCAGGCGATGCGATGGTTACCTTAGGCAGAGCCTCTGCATATTAGGGACCCAAATGTGGGCAGTCCGTGACGCGTCTTCTTGCAGATTTCGGTCACGTGTCCAGTGTGGTCCATCAAAATTTCCTAATTAGGACAAGTCCTGCATGAAAACAGGTTCAAAGGTTTTTGGTTTCTGCATGTTCAAAAAATATCTTGATGGGGGGTGTGGGTGTGTGTCTTTTGTTTGTTTGTTTTGAAACCTCCCCCCCCCCAAGAGATAAAAGAGAAACAGGCTAGCGTTTCCATCATTCGTGTCTTCTTTTTAGACACTTTGTCCCCTTCAACAGTGCTGTGAAATCTATACCTCTTTTATTCTTGTGCGTGCAGTCTGTTATTCACACTTCAACAATACTGCACTGATTCTGCGGTCCCTGCCAACAATCAATCGCCTGTTTTTTCTTTCCTACTTTTGACCAAAACGTTGAAAAAGTTTAAAAACAAATCAAACTCAGACCATCCACCAAAAAACTTTATTAGATCTCATCACACAGATCAACAACCTCAGGGATTAATTCAGCATCCTCACAGAACTGGTCAAAGCATCGTTTTTTGATCTACTCGCGTGATAGCGTCAACGGCTTTCCCCTATTGTTGAGACTAGCTTATCAATAAATACCCACAAACATGTTCAGAACCGTGTCAAAGACGAAATCGTTCACCATCTCCACCCCCTTCGTGTCAGATTCAAACACTTCAGAACTACAGAGCGACAGCAACCCTACTCCTCGCACACAGACACCTGACCAGCAGGTGATTCTCATCTCCAAGTTCAATTTTAAGGCCGAGAACAACCTTGAGTTGTCCATGAATGCCGGAGAGGCGCTCAAACTGATTGAGAGAAAGGGAAACGGATGGATTCTAGTGAAACCAATCGGGAGAATCGGAGATCCAGGTTTGGTTCCTGCCAGTTATGTCAGGATTGTCAAGCTGGCGAAGGATAGAATCAACAGTACCAAGATTAACGACGCTTGGCTCGCGTCGAGAGATGAGGCCGTGCCAGTCACCACTTCACAAGAGGAATCAATTGAACCACAGACACTGAGCAGCATTGCTTCTTCCTCGCCACAATTGGGTGGGTCGGTTACTCCAGCGGCGGTGGCCTCTGGCAAGTATTCCTCGTTGAACTCATCCACTAGTTCGCACATGGATAGCATCTTCAACAACAACTCCACCAAACCGAGCACTCCAGACTCCACTTTTAGCTTCGAAGAGGCTACCACCCAGCCCACATACGGACTTGTGAGAAATGCAGCTTGTCATAATGGGAGATATTGGTACCGTGTCGATATTGTGATGAATGACGGGAAGAAGAGATATTTGTGTCGTTACTACCAAGATTTCTACAAATTACACTGTGCCATTGTTGAGAAGTTGAGATCAGCCAGTGAAGATGAAGATGCGGATGATGGCATTGCAAAGCTCCCCCCGCTGCCAGATCCGATTCCAAGGCCAGATTTGCAGACCTTGTCAACGATTCTGATGCAGAGATGTCAGATGTTGAACATTTACATCTATAGAATCGTGCAGAATAAGTACAAGCTGGACTATGGCAAAATTCTGAACGAATGGGTACAACCAAGATTAGGAGATATTGAATTGAATGGGAAGGAAACTTTGTCTAATGAAAAGATTGAAGAACTGCTCCAGCCATTGCCTACCAAAGTGCACAAGAACAGCAGTCCATCCCCACAGCCGTCTCCATCATTACCACCATCTCAGCAGGAATTACCATCATCATCACTACCACCATCAGCACAACCAGTGAGCCAAAGACCAGTGCTTAACATCTCTACATCAGTGACCCACCCACTCCCTGCCCAAGCAGTGAACAGAACTTCGTCCAATGTTAGTCTCAATGCAACGACGCCAGTGCAATCACCAATCATTTGGAATTCTCCTACAATGGCTCAGACGCCTTCTTGGCAGCGTTCATACTCAGTGGGTGGTAGCAATGTCGCTATTCCATCAGCAAGAATGCACCCGTACCGTACCGTGACTGAACCAATCTTTGAAAACTCAAATGAATCTCTTGATTTTCTACCTTCAGGCAACAACTTCAAAGTTCGCAGCAGAAATGCATCAATGCCAGCCATCTCGCCCATCACTCCGCTGCGCACCTCTTCTGAGTTTGTCAAGATCAAAGTGTTTGCCACAGATGACGACATTTTCGCCCTCAAGGTGAAGCGTGATGCAGATCTGGAAAGTGTGAAGCAGTCGATTCTGACCCGTTTTGAGTGCGATGTTGGTAGTACGCTGCTGAAGTTGTACTACAAGAACAATGCTAGTGGTCACTTTATCCCGCTCGTGGACGACGCAGAGTTGGGCACCGTGTTGGCCCAGAGCAAAGTAACAATCAAACTTCATCTTGTATCCCAGTAATGAATTTTGTGTTTATTTATATTCATGTCTCTGTAGAAGGAGGTCCAACAAAGTAATTCTCTCTCAGCCATTTTAACTGTGCAATTGACTCCAGAATATCTGCTTTCGCTGTATGTGCTTCCCTTTTGCGAGGACACTTGCTGAGCAGTTCTGGATTGTGGCGGTGTCCTATCTCGCTGAAAGAGGAGACGTCAATGATGCGATAGTGGAGGTGGCCCAACACCTTGGGAAACTCCCGCATCATGAAGGCTCTGTCCATGTGCACACTATTTCCTGCAAGTACCGCAGTGTTGGAGCGAGTGTAGTGGCAAATGTACTGCAGCAACTCGTCTTCGACCTGAGGCAGACTCTTCTGTGATGCCAACACTTTGGCAGTCAGTCCACTGTCCCCGTGGTGCTTAATACACCACTCGTTCATGGCGCTCATCACATCAGCGCCGTAGTGGATCGTGCTCTCGTAGCCTGGATGAAGCAAGTTCAAGTGGCCATCTGTGATGATGCAGCAGACCTCGATGATGTGGTCCTTGAAAGTGTCCAGGCCAGTCATCTCGCAGTCGATCCATACAATTGGGCGGAAGCCTTTCTCGTTCTTGCGGGGCACAGGGAACAGCGGGTCGAATTCTGGCAGCGGGAGGTACTTTTTGGTCATGAAGGCAGTATGTGATGTGGTTGTCAGTGTCCGGAGATCTCGGCGGTTAAGCAATCTATTAACTGTGGTGCTGGTGATTCTGAACATGTTTTTGTTTAATATTAAAAAAAAAAAGTGGTGATGATGAGGCCAGTTGTGGGTGTGTTTTTTTTTCCTTAGGGAGAAGCTTGCTCTTCTTTTAACGATATTTCACATTGGTTTCACGGTGAGTTGATCGTGATGTTGTTCTATTTCTTTCAAATAAGTGACTATCCACCTCACATCTGTCTGACTATGCAGTTTTCTGCCTAAATTGCTGTGACCTGGTGCTGCTTAGCCAGCACCCCTTTTGTCTCCCTAAAAAAAAAGCTACACACTTCAAAAATCAATTCAACAAACAAACAAACAAACAAAACAAAACGAAACAAAACAAAACAATTCAAAACTCCATCAGCTCTGGGAATCCAAGCACAGCACCCAATGGAGATATCCTTTCGTGGCCGCCTCCCGAGTAACGACCCTGTCTCTAGTAAACGCTCACAGAACGACTACGACAACCCTTACAAACCAGCACCGACCTCCTCCAAATCATCATCGAAAACTCACCCCTCGTCAATGTTGAACACTATCAAGACCAAACTCAGCATTCACACCATCCTTATCTCAGTGTTCTGCTGGTGGGGTATCATCAACTACTTTGAGCGTACCTATGTGAAACTCACTATCTCACAATGTCATTGGTCCCGCTGGGAACGGTGGTCCTCTGAACCACACCACGTTGCTCTCTTTGCAGACCCTCAGATCATGGATGACCACTCATACCCAGGCCGACCTGCCCTCGTCAACTTCTTTGCACGCCAGCTGATTGACAATTACCACAGACGGAATTGGAACTATGTCAACTACATCCTTGACAGTGACTCAGTACTATTCCTCGGTGACTTGTTTGATGGTGGCAGACGCTGGAATGACACCTATTGGTTCGATGAGTTTAAGCGCTTCAATCAGATTTATCACAAGATCCCTGACAAAGAAATCGTTATGTCCCTACCAGGGAACCATGACATTGGCTTTGGGGACACTGTGGAAATCACTGCCCTCAACAGATTCAGAGCCTTCTTCGGCGAAACCTCATCCATCCATTCAATAGGCAACCACACCTTCGTTCTGCTCGACACCATATCCCTCTCTGGCTTTGCCAACCAAGAAGTGACGGCATACCCACGCAAAATCATGGAGCAATTGGCACCGTTGAACCCAGCTGATCCACCTCGGATCCTTTTGACTCATGTACCACTTTTCAGAGACCCTTCAACGCAACAATGTGGGTCTCTCAGAGAGTCTACTAAGAAGTTCCCCATCATGAAGGGCATTCAATATCAAACTGTGATTGAATCGGGACTGACACAGGAGATCTTGACCAAAGTGAGGCCACAAATTGTATTTAGTGGTGATGATCACGACTACTGCCACATCAAGCATGTTTATGGCGAGTCCAATACCGCAGATGAAATTACCGTCAAGTCGTGCTCTATGAACATGGGGATCAGATACCCGGCAATCCAGCTGTTGTCATTAAACACACAAGATGGCGCTGACAAGACATATCAGACAAATATCTGTTATCTACCTGATCCATACTACACTTTGCAAATATACCTAGTCACACTCATTATCAATGCATCGGCTTTAGTGCTGATGTTCTTGATGCCCAAGCATTGGAGTACTGTGGTACGTCTTGTGAAGAAGATGGTTCCAGCACAGCAATTACTACCAATCGCAGAAACAACCAAGATGGTGAGATTCGAGCGCGTTGAAAGAGATTGGGGTGCACTGGCATTGAATGGTAGTGTGATCGTTGCTAGTGTCATGTTGATCTTCTCAATCTACTTCAACGCCATGTAAACAAAAAGCATAATCATAATAGTGAGGAATATAAATTCACATCATCCCACGCAGTCTCGCAATGTAATTATTTCCCGTTGAGTAATCAGTTCTCTTTGAAATAAACTGTTTCAAAATATATGGCTTTACGGTGGCCAATTGGCCCTCTTTCGTCAAAGAATTGAGCAACTCTGGTTGAATGGTGAACAAATTGGCAATCTCTCTCAAGAGGGCAAACTTCTCTGAGATTGCAGGAATCTTCCAACTCTCGATTGCCTGCTGATAACTAATAATATCCTTCGTCGCAACAATCCCACCAGTGGAATTGATCTGGAAGTTACGATAGTGGTCGAACAATTGCTTGAAAGTGAACTCGCCCAACTCAACCAAAATACGGTTCAAGTTCTCACCATTTAGGAACTCACTCAATTGTTCATAGACATCATTTAGAACTTTGCATACAGAGACACAAGCAAGCGTATCGGACTCAAGAAGTTCTGATGTGAGATAATCCTTCTTCTTCTGCTTCGAAAGAGCAGCCTGGATCTTGTCCTGTGCTTTGATCAGCGTGTCCTTGATCAAGGTATTGATGGCAAGCTCAACATGCGTAACGTAGCCATTGGTCAAGTTCAAAATACGCTGTCTCACCTGTGGGCTGTTGTTGGACAGGGGGAGGAAGATTGTTCTGATGCAGGTCGATACCAAGTACATGATCTGACTGGCGGCATTGACGTTGAAGAAACACTCCAGCTCCAGTGTGTCCGATTTGTTGTCCTGGTGCAGAAGGTCTGAGAAGGACACTTCAAGTCCTAGATCCACGTATGACTTACCAACACCAATCAGTAATATTTCCAAGATCTCTAGACTCAGTTCAGAGGCCTTATTGGATGGTGAAAGCTCCACAACCCGGGAGAGGGATTCGAGTGTCGATTTGAGCATGGATTCAGTGTTGGCGAGGCTGAGACGCTTCTCTTGTTTAATCTCATCAGCTGTCTTTTGAAACTCTGAGAAGTTGTTAATTGAGTTGCTTCTTTTGAAAGAACTGGATCTGTCCAAGTGGGTCTTCATAAAGTTTTTGAGTTGGATTCCAACGCGTGCTCTTCTATTCAGGTTCTCATAATCATTAACCAAACTGGTCTCCGCTTGGGTTGAATATGTCGGGATTCTAGCAGCGAGTTTCCCACTGATGGAACTCTCATTCGCCTGCTCATAAGTTTGCGTGGTGTTGAGCAAAATGTTTTCCAACGTCTTCTTCTCCTGTTCAAAGAATCTCAAGTCACTCAAGTATTGGATGAAAAGGTCACCAAAACTCTGATCAATGATTAAATTCAATTCATCTAACTTGGCCTGGTGTTGGGACTCCTCCAGGCGGGTCTGAAAAAAGCTCTTCAAGTCTTTCGAGAAGCTCCCTGAGGAAACAAAAAGTGCAGAGAGCGTTCTCAAAAATGCCAAGCTGCTTGAACTGTAGGAGCTCTTTATTAATGATTCAATTCTGGACTGGATCTTCTGTGCATAAAGTCTTTCGATGAAAGACCCCAGGACTGGGACTGGGTGCCTAAACACCTCCAGAATAGTAATGGTCTCGTCACTAAGCACCTCATTAATCTCCTTGAAAAAGGGCTCAGTAAAGTTATCAGGCAGCCCATCGTGGTTGTTAGGATCAGAAAGACTCTCCCAGATTGTTATATTACCCATCTCCTCATCTTGGGCCTCAGTGTCCTCAATAAAGAACTTGTGTTGACTGACAAAGTTCTTAGTAACAGCAACACCACCGTTGTAATCAGCCAATATGTCAGCAATATCTCTCATCTTGGCCAAATTGTTTGTCTTGTATTCATGGTCGAAGTCCTCTAATAGAGAATTCTCCATCAACTCAGAATACTTCTGGATCGAGTCATGACAGGCTTGAGAATTCTCCAAATCATCAGAGATCAACTTCTGGGACAATGACAGTAGTTGAGCAACAGTAGAAGCGCAACGTCTCTTGTCCTTGATTGAACCATTAATCATATACCCCAGCTCCTGGGATTGGTTCTCCTTGTAAAACTCAGTGTAGATCTCAATCAATGAGATCGTGGCCAATGACCGCTCCTTTGCGCTAATCGTAGTAGTAAGGTTCTCTGTTAGTGGACTGATCTTGGAACTAGCTTTGTAGACTTGATCATCAAGCTTCTTGAACTGTGTTGAGATTGACTCTGTACGAGCAGCAAGTGACAAGATGTTTCTGCTGTGGTCAAGTTCATACTTGTCAACTTCATCTTGAAGTGCAGCTTTCCTTGAGGTAGCCTCGGTGCTGAGATCGCGCAATTCTCTGAGGGTTGATTCAAAGGTTCTGATAAACGGCTTCGGATCTAGCTGCTGTACTTGTGCTGTGCCGGTAGTAGTAGGTACATGGTCCTTACTCAGTTCCTCGATGAACTCGTACACGGTCACATTGTCCTTTGTAAGCCAAGTTAGTATGACTGATCGAGGTTGAGGAAGCTGAATATCAACATACCAGGAAGTTATCCAGGGACAGCATCTTCTGGATACGGGGATCCAGGTCGTAAATTGAACTCATTAAGTGATGTTATTGTGGGGCTTTAAAGATTATTTAGCTGTTTGAGTTGTTTTCAAAGATCTTTCGTTTTTGTTTTGAAATGAACACAACAACATTGCCTTACCATAACCTCGAAGTGCAAAGAGACATGAGTGAATTGATTCAAAACTCGACACAGCTAACGGCTGAACAAGCAGCTGAACTTAAGGAATTACGTCAGATTCTTACTCTTACGAAGAAAATGTATGTGTTGTTCCAATCTTATACGGTTGAAGAACAAGCTCACTAACTATGACTAGTGACAACAATCTTAGACAGTGCAATCACTTATTGAAATCATCGGTCGACAACATCAATTCATCATCAAATCCCACTTTGACTAATCAGATGACCAAGACTACAGAGAATCTCCGCCACATTCTTGAGCTCTTTGGTCAGCTAGGGGCTAGCGACGCGAAATCATAAAAAATTGCCCTACAAAACATCAACTTGTAAGCCCCCAGGTCTCACAACACAGCCATCATGAACAAACACGACCAGATCGTACAGAGCCATCAGGACAAGATTCTCAGGAAGCATTTGGGCCATGAGGTGGAGTCTGATGATGATGATGACCTACTTGAACTCTTAGAAGAAGGTACAGAGTACGGTCAATATAGAGAACGTCGGCTTGAAGAGCTTTCCAAAGAGTGAGTAGGCCCCATGGTGTCTTTTTACATTGTGATTTGAGCTCAGTACTAACTAATTCCAGGCTGAAAGCATCAAAGAAGAACATTGATAAAGGTCATGGGTCGGTGGAAACTCTTCTAAATGAAGATCAAGTCCTTCAAACTACTACGAGAACAACAAACATTGTTCTTCATTTTTTCCATCCTGACTTTGAAAAGTGTAAAAAAATGGATTCCAAACTCGAGATCTTAGCTCAAAGACACCTTTCTACTAAGTTCATCAGAATAAGTGTGGAAGACGCACCCTTTTTGGTTACAAGGCTAAAGATCAAGGTACTGCCCGTGGTGTTGTTATATATTAATGGCATTGAAGTTAATAGGCTAGTTGGATTTGACAAACTCAACTATAAAGAATCTGGTGATTTCCCAATTGAAACATTAGAGAAGTTCTTGTTGGACAATGGAGTGATTCCAAGAAGAGCCAATAATTATCAAAGACTATCAAGGAAGGTTGAGGAAGAGGACAATGAGAGTGATTTGGACTTGTGAAAGGATACCTCAATTTGATGATTTGCACAATATAACACACAAAACCCTGTCAATGAGACCTATCATCCCACCATCCCCAGTCAGGACATTCGGTTGTGCCTGCTGTGTGTATAATGGAGTGCCCAATGGACACTGACTGTAAGTGAGCTTCTGGTTGATATCTGGGCTACTGCTCCCCGCCTCCTCGTACAACCCTGGGAAATTCTTCTCTCTGTTGGAAAGCACCAACTCTCCTGGCTTGTATTTATCTTCATCTTCAACTTTCCTGTTGCTCTTTTTGAGTCCTGGAAACAAGGTACCCGATCCATCTGTAAAGGTACGCCTGGTGTGCTCTCTCTTTGTATATGCTTTGTTTGGAGTGAAGACTGTAGCATGATCAAACTTGACGGTGCTTATGGAGGCAAGTGTGTACTGATCGGATGGACACTGCATAGTGGCCATACACTTTGTTCCGTAATTGAACGCCCGAAAGTCTGTGGAGAAACAAAGTGAAACAGTTCAAAAAGGACTTCAATCCTCAATGAAGTTTCCTGTTTTACTCATCACGGGATCTTTGAGATTATCGGTGCTGAAGTTGACACAAATCTTCCTCAACTTTCACAAACAGGCTTTATTTAGCCGGAAAGATCTCATTCTTCCGGATCTTAATACTGTGTGTCCGGATGTTAAGGTCGGAATATCATAAAACATTTCCCCGGAATTCGAGAAAGCACGCAGTTTCACCATTCAAAAGTTTTCCACGAATTTTCAAAAATTTTCATCTTCTTCTTCTTTACCCAATTTTGGTAAGAAAGAAGCACTTTTTTGCAGACGAACCAAGATGCAAATTTTTGTTAAGACCCTTACTGGTAAGACCATTACCTTGGAGGTCGAGTCCTCTGACACTATCGACAATGTCAAGTCTAAGATCCAAGACAAGGAGGGTATCCCACCTGACCAACAAAGATTGATCTTTGCTGGTAAGCAATTGGAGGATGGTAGAACTTTGTCTGACTACAACATCCAAAAGGAGTCCACTCTTCACTTGGTCCTAAGATTGAGAGGTGGTGGTAAGAAGAGAAAGAAGAAGGTCTACACTACCCCAAAGAAGATCAAGCACAAGCACAGAAAGGTGAAGCTTGCTGTCTTGACTTACTACAAGGTTGACCAAGATGGTAAGGTTGAGCGTTTGAGAAGAGAGTGCCCAGCCGAGACCTGTGGTGCTGGTGTCTTCATGGCCAACCACGGTGACAGACAATACTGTGGTAAGTGTCACTTGACCATCAAGGCCAAGAACTAAATTTGATGAAATTAGGGTCATACGCTGCATGATGTAACCATTGTGTGGTTCTATAATTAATTCGATCTAGTTTTTTGCTAACACTTCGTAGAGATCAGGCTTTCTTAGAGTGTAACCTCCATCTGAACTACCCGTACTACTAACCCTAACGGCGTCCACTCACCACCACTACAGTCCACTGCTATTATCTACTATTGTTTGTATTCGATAGTATAAATGCAGATTAGTGTAATGCAATGCTCTATAGGGAAGACCATATGTACTTTTGGTCTTCAATGCGAAGTGGGATTCAATGATCTCACGCTATTAGTTACTGGGAGCTAGACGTGTTCAGTGTCAAATGTCTCACAACTTTCTTCAAATCTCTGTTCTCCTCCATCAATTCCAGTCTTGCGATCTCTGACTTCTTTAATTCAGTCATGGATTTCTTCAAGTTGTCGAATCTCGTTTCAGCCAATTTCTTGTATCTCTCCAGCTCTTGTGTCAAGATCTCATTTTGTTTCATAAGTTCGGCGTTTCTAGACATTGCTTCTTCAACAGCTGCAGCTGCTGCTGTCTGTTCCTCTTTGATCAGGAACGAATCGTCCAAAATCTGCTCAATATCAGTTCTGTTCGATGAACTCTGGAAAAGTTGATGATCGGTAGGGGTATTGATATGCGAATCATCAGTGGCCAACAAAGATTCTGGTGTCAATGGTTTAATTTCAAGCTGTTCAGCAAAGTTTTCTTGCTCTAGGATATTGATGTCAAAGGTCTGCTTTCTCTTCTGAGGTAGTAATGAAATATTGATGTTATTTTGACTAGAGGCAAGATGAGTAACATGTGGACCAAAATCTATAATTCGCTGATTCTCAGTAATCTCAGCAATAGCATGTGATAGTACCTGGTCAATGTCGGTTTGAATAGAAAAATCATTGGGTTGGAACTCTGTTCCTATATTCTTGGGATCATTAAAGAGGGACTCCAAGTCAATTTCTTGGTTGGCCATATCAAGATATGTGCTGGTGAAGCCTGAAAAAAACGAATTTGATACTAGGTGATTGCAGACTGGGATTGGAATAGATTCCAGTGAGTCGATCAGGTGGTGAATTAAAATTGAAGTGGCCTTGTTCTTGGTGATTGGGCCTCCAGCACAGCAATGAACTGTCAATTCAAGAAAACACGGAGGAGGAGTGTAGTAGTTGAAATTCGGTGCCGTACACTTGCTGAGCTAGAGTATTCTAAGCCGTAACTGAGGTTTGGTTTGCGGCCTTGTTGGTTTTTGCTCGATGAGATCAGTTTGATCTTAAGAAAAATTTTAGGAGGCATCGCAACCTGGCATAAAAAAAAAAATCCAAAACTTGGTTATGTGCGATGGTATGAAGAACTTGTGGCCGTTCCAAAGATTAAAAACTAAGCAGCAATGATCTTCAGAGACGGCTTAAACCACAATGATTCGTCTCAATAGGTATTCTTCTCATGAGCTGAGGGGTAGTAGGCACTAAATGGAACGATAAAAAGCAAAAAAATGCTCTCACTCAGAGTCGAACTGAGGATCGCTACATTACTAGTGTAGCGCCTTACCAACTTGGCCATAAGAGCTGTTACTATCTAGAAAAAAACAGTACATTTTTTTGCTGGTAACGCCCGTATATCTAGGTCGATCTCCTGCTGGCTTTATACATTCAAGAGTCTAATTGACTTTTTGTCATTGATCAAGGCGAGATGATCACAAAATAGACTTGAGGGTGAGAAAAAAAAAGGACCTCTAGCTATTAAAACTCGCTCTATTTATTGTCCAGTGGTTGGTACGGACACTTCTCAGGTTAGTGCCACCTCAAAATTGAAGAAACAAAACAAAACAAAAACAAAACAAAAACAAAACAACCCACACACACATAGAAACCACTGAAAGGGCAACCATGTCGGGCCAAATTCTCCAAGTTTTTGAGGACCTACAGAAAACTATCGATAAAGCGGATAGCCAGCCTCCCCTTTCTGGAACTTTGAGAGCTCAGGCCTTAGAACATGAACTTGATCAACTGGCCCAAATCAACGATACGATGGACAACTTGATCGGATCAATTGACGTATGTACAACGAACATAGATGTGGTTTTATCCACATCAGAGTCTACCAACAAACTTCTAGATCTTTGGATAAAGATCCTTTCACAGACAAGCTATACAAACACCATTTTGAGTGATAAGAACTGGAAGGGCATCTCGAAGAACGAAGAAGAGTACCAGATCCGACTACGCAAACTTGACGAACTACAAAAGAGGTATAATGCGGAAAAACAGAAACGTGAGCAGGAGAAAGAGGCTCAGAATCAGAAGAGGTTGGCCCAGGAAAGACGACTCAGAGAGCGTGAGGAGGCTCTACGGAGAAGGGTGTATGGTGGAAGCACTGCATCTGCTAAAACAAACTCCACTCGTGGTGGCCGAACCACAACCTCAAATACCAGGAAGTCACAGTTGAGATCGGGAACTGGCACTAGTTCCATTGGCAAGTTTGGCAAAAAAGGGTGACGCAACAACTGAATTTCATCCATCCTTTCCGTTTCTCTGTGGCACGCCCAAAGTTGCAAATCTACAAGAAACACTGGTTTGTTCTCCCCACCAGCTCAAATCTTTAACGTTCACATGCTTATAAGGCATACATCAAGGTCTCTTGGAAATGGGGAAATGGGTCTACGAATCTGGAGCTGGGGTGATGACACCCGAGATGCACTAACTGGAATCCACTTATGAGTCTGATTAGGGCATAAGTGATAGTGGCTAATGGTAATGTATGGATATGAGCCACATTTCTTACCAACCCCCGTGCCTTGTGGTTCTTCCCAATCTATTCTTCAAGATTATTTTGATATCTTCTTAGTTCAGGAACTTGCAAGCAAGTGTAAAATATCCTGGACTGTTTCCACATTGCTTCTAGCTCAAAAAAATGATGGATTGAACTTTTAAGCTCAGGGCCAACCGCTTAAGGTTTAATCAGACCAAGTGTTAGAGTCTCATGAGACTCGCAGATTATCAAAGGATTCCTATAGCTCGAGATTTATTACGCTGTTTGGAGATTTGGACAACTAACTGATTTGATATGCTGCAGAAAATATCTGATGTATAGAACTGCTGTGTACAAATCCGGTCAAATTCGTATGGAACGGGCTGATTTGGGCTTCATTACCGTAATTCACTAAACCACCGGGAAGTGTGGAAATTTTGGAAAATTATTACCTTGATAAACAAGCATAAAGCTCACCCCCGTTAGAGTTGATATGTGGGTTGAATTATCAACGAGCTGCATCTCGATGTTCGGGAAAATGTCAAATTGTCAATGTTTTTAGTTATTAAGAAAGAAGCTTAGTCTATCTTCCCGTAAGCGGTTCTTCCTACCGAAAACTTCCTTACCTGGACTTTTGGTAAATGAAAGGTCATCTACATGCCACATATAGTTTGGTAAGAGATCTGGAACTTCTATCCTATCATTAAGAGACAGTAGAGTGTCTTCTGTCTTCCAGCCAGTCATTGACGACTGCGTGAACCCTTTAAAGGATTATGCTACAATAGATGCAATAACCATCATCATCGTAGAAGTAAGCAAGAGCTGCTAAGGCACAAATAGATACCTGAGGATGATGTGTTGTAAAATATATTTCTTAATAATGTAAAACATGGTAAACTTCTTGTATAAAATTCTAATGCATAAAATAATTTACCTTTTAAATAAGCTTTTTTTAATTTAGGTATAGATATACAATAATGTGATAATATGTTAAATACATATAATGAATATTCACTATGATTTATGGATTGTTTTAAATATAGCATTGGCCATAGTTATGATTATGTAATCACTCAAGCAGACTATAATAAATTCGCGAACACATCCTATGTCCCTTGTGGACATTTGGTCAATTAGAAATAATACAGAGATGATCAGCAGTTCCCCTGCATAAGGATGAACCGTTTTACAAAGAGATTTACTATTTTTTTTTGCAGAGATTTCAGAAACTGGGTAAATCCAATACATAGAAGACGATAATCCAAAGATTCCATAACATATCCTCTCAAAGTTGGGTTTAAGTGAAAGAGCGGTTATTCTGAAGGGGTCATCTGTTGTCATTAGTTCGATTCTCATCAGGGACAAATCTGGAACAAATGGAACTTTCGTTTTAAATAATCTAAGCTCACCCCACTTTTTAAGGAACTATAGTGGTTTTCTATGTTTTCTTTAATCCTCTTAAAAATAACTATTAAAAGATGTGAAATTGAATGATGATTCGCTTAGAAGGTCATTCAATATTGGAAAATAACTCAAGAGAGTGTCCAAACTCAAGAGAGTGTCCAGCCTCGGTCGAATCCTCGGTCGAATCCTTTGATAGGATGGAATCCTATTGGTCTACCGTATGAAGGTGGGGTTGCACATGGGGAGTTGTAATTGAAATTATATCCTATGATG
>JAJMLD010000059.1:0-10185 GCA_030569515.1 Barnettozyma vustinii
TCTCTGAGATGTTCCGTGGTATGTACATTGTCCTTGAGATGTACTTCAGGGCTCCATACACCATCTACTACCCATTCGAGAAGGGCCCCGTCTCTCCAAGATTCAGAGGAGAGCATGCCTTGAGAAGATATCCATCTGGAGAAGAGCGTTGTATCGCTTGTAAGCTATGTGAGGCCATTTGCCCTGCTCAGGCAATCACGATTGAGGCTGAAGAGAGATTGGATGGGTCGCGTCGTACATATAAGTATGATATCGACATGACCAAGTGTATTTATTGTGGGTTGTGTGAAGAGTCCTGTCCCGTTGATGCGATTGTGGAGACACCTAATGTGGAGTACTCTACTGAGACCAGAGAAGAATTGCTTTACAACAAGGAGAAACTGCTGGCCAATGGTGATAAGTGGGAACAAGAGATCCAGTACTGTCTGGATTATGACGCTCCATACAGATAGAGTTGATCACCCTACATATTTATTGAACTTATTTATTGACCTTATTTATTGACCTTATTTATTCAACTGGCACCAATGCACGATCCATATTGCGCCTGATCGATCAGTACTTGTGATGGGATTTCCATTAATTGGACATTCATGATTATCTCAACGGATGGAGGAAGCGCAAGATCGAGGTTCTCCCTTATTCCACAACCTAGACACGCAGCCCGCCAACCCCCAGTGGTCATCCTTCCATTGTTATCCACGGGATTGTCTTTGGAGCGTTGGCCTCCAATTGGCCCTGAAAGCTTTGAATAAGCGTATCTATGCTACCGGGATTTTTTAACTGTAATAGGAAATATTTTAGATTGGAATTTCCCTTTTAGGAGCAAACACCCGGGTATGAAGAGATGAATACAAGGAGATTAATATTGCTTCAGGAATAAGTATTTAAGAGGTTGATCTCCCCTTTTTTTTCAAAAGCTATTCAGTCTCGTTACCTCCACACACAACAGACACACACACAAATCATTTCCAAAATGCCATTGCTACACAAGCCATCTGCCGAAGGTTACGAAGTCAGACAACAACAGATCCCATCCCCGGGTAACAACTCCTTCTTGGGTGACATCTTCACCACCCCAGACGTTCCACCTGAACAGAGAATCTCCTCTGGTTTCTACACCCAATACGTTGGTGAGCCATTGGTCTACACTTACACCTACGACGAAGGTAAGGTCTGCTTGTTTGTGTCTGAAGGTGCTCAATTCTTTGTCTCTGACGGTACTACCAAGGTTGAGGTGAAGCCATTCGACGTCTTGCACTTCACCAAGGGCACTACCATCACCTTCGAGGTTATTGGTCCAGAGGGCTCCTACGCTAAGAACTTCTTCACCGGGTTGAGAGACAGGGACGCTGCTTAGATTCTGAGTAGTGTACACATATTAGCTGCATTTGAATATAAAGAACTGGCTTCTGATAACTTGTAAATGGATTGTCTTAATTAAGGCTTCTGGAGCCTTACTAGAAATGGTGATCTTTGTTCGTGTTTTTTGGGATGCAGCTCAGATCTCCGATCCGCTGTTGATCCTCATGAAGAGAAATTTTGTATTGGTCTACCAGACACACACACCCACACACCCTTCACTGACCTGAAGGACAGCCGTTGTGGGTACACACCATCAATTTAAACCCGCGCTGTTCCACCTGTAACATAATACATTCGCCCATAAGAAGCTTTCAGGAATCAATTACCACAACCAGTTACCATGTTGTTCCCTTTTCTGTAGCTCTCTCAATTGTGACTTTTTCTATTTCACTACGTTCCACGGGTAGCTCTTTCAGAGAGAGAGAGAGAGAGAGAGCGTACCCACCTTCCTCATTCGGCTGTTGATTTGAATTTTCCCTAATTGGGAAAAAATATCCGAGATAACAAAAGTGACACATTCAGAGTATAAAGAAGCCCATGGACCCAGCCTAATCCATCCAACTCCTCGACCTTCTTTCTTTCCACATAATCCACTAAGGCTTAAAACTTAACAATGCCAGCCATCACTATCAAGACCAAAGCCGAAGCCTACGACGTCCCACCACCAAAAATCTCCGAGAACTCCTACTTGGGTGACGTTCTCACCTCTGAGGACAAGGAAAGCCCTCTAACAGCCGGGTTCTTCAAGGTTGTTCCAGGTAAGGAATTGGTTTACACTTACCCATACGACGAATTTAAGATCATTCAAGAAGTGAAGGGTGACTTCATTGTCTCTGATGGTGAGGGCAACGTTACCCACCCAAAGGTTGGTGATGTATTGTACTTGCCAAAGGGTGCTACCATTACTTTCAAGGTTGAGGGTGACGAGGACTCTTACGCCTACGCTTTCTACGTTGGTAAGAAGGCTTTGAACAAGTTGTAGAGCTGGTTTTCTACATACAACTGTTAAATAGAAAAAAAGAAAAATAGATGCATTTGAGATCACAATCTCCTTTCTGTATTACATCCCATTTCAGCTAGATCCCAATTTCACCTACGATCCCGTATTATGCAGGGCTATGAAATAGTGTATCTATACAAACGCATCCTAGACCAACCCACTCAGTGTCAGTTTCTCTAAAAACGGTGACAGATCCTCCTTTCTGATTTCAATCATAGAACTCTCAAAACTGTCAATCCTCACCTTGGCATTGGAATTACTGGCAACCTCTTGAAATGCAATGCTAAAAGTGTTTAAGAGAGCGCTATCATGATTCAAATCTTTCAGTGATTTCTTACCTCTTGGATAACGAGGAGCCAACCCCAAGACAAGAAAAGTATCTGTTCTTTCATCTAAAGCTGCAAGTACCAGAGGTAGCAATGTGTTGTCATACTCCGCACAACTCTCCAGGATCCAATTTCCCAGTCTCGTCAAAATCAATGGATTTTTGAAAACATTTATGTCTGGTCCATCCGTCAGGACCACCAATCTGTAAATCTTCAAGTTCTTGATTCCCCGTTTTTCAAATACAGCCATACCTGCATTGAAGATGATCTTTTGGAACTGTTTGGCATATTCAATACCCTTGTTGATCAAGTCCATATCGTTATCCAGTGCGTCCCAACTTGACCAGAAATTACTGATCCAGACCTTCTCTCTCTTCTGAATAAAGTCATTGATGTCCTCATCCTCCACAGTATCTATCACTGAATTATCATGCTCTAATAATGCTAAAATTGATTCGACACACTCACTTGCACTCAATGAGCCTCTGAACCCAAACGTCCGTACGAAACCCTCTCTGGTTAAATCGTTCAAGCCAAAATAACCAAGAGTCTTATTGAAAGTGGAGTTCAAGTTCTTTTTGATTGCGCTATCCATGTACAGCCAATTCTGTTTGGTGTCGTGCAATGAAATACCCATTCTGGCAAACATCTTGTGTAGCGACTTGCGCCCTTCCTCCTTCCATATGCTCAGTTTAGAATTCACATAATTGGAATAATAGAAACTATCGTAGAGGGTCCAGTGTCGAAGCATGAATAAATAGTAATCTGTGTCAATTGACAGACTAGATGAGTCTGCATTCTTCATGTTTCCAACAGCTGATGGATTCAGTCTCGCCACTTCAGCTCTCAATGCATCAAATGCAATTCTGTAGACTTCAGGATATTGATCATCCAATGAAATGGTACCAATTATGGTAAGCCAAAGATTCTCAATGTTTGTTTCACCAATCTCTGATAACAATGAGTAAACCTGTAGGGAAACAGAGATGGATATTGTCGTACCAGTGGAGTAATAATCTTCCAATACTTTTTCATTATTTGTAATCTGGCGCTTTCTTGCCTTCCTCTCCTGTTTCATTCTCCTCTTTCGTATCTGAGAACTGGAAAATCCTTCCTCATCTTCAGAATCTTCAAGACCTTCAATCTCATCTTCTTCTTTTTCTCCCTCCTCATTCTCATCCTCATCTTCTTCTTCATCATCATCTGTCTCTTCTCCATCTCCTTCACCATTAGTCTCATTATATTGATCCTGGAGTGTCATCAGGGTCTCGTAAGCTTCCTGCTCGATCTGTAATTCCCTATCAATGAAGCCATCATCCAGGCAAGTAACTATATGACTTCCAAAGATATTGTCCAGATTCCAAGGTTTGTGACCATCAATGACATAGATCTTCCTTGTGGCTATCATCTCAGAAGTCTCGCCATCTCCTACCTGGTCAATGATAAACTCATTCGCATCAATCTCAAAGAAACTCTCAAGGTCGACCATCGCTCCAGCACCAAGGAGAACAATGTTGGATATGTCCGCATCCAGTTTGGCATAGTGGTCTTTCAAATCACTATATCCCACAACTGGTATAAGTTGGTACTGTATCAGCTCCTTCTTCAGCACAGAACACAGAATCTTCGACGCACAGAGGGCATCCACATTAAGACAAGCAACAAAGATGATAAGTTTGCAGGTTGAGTGACTGAGCGAAGTCCGCTTAATATCATCGAATGCCTGATGAAAGTTTCCCCTTGTTATATACATCGGCGTGGGGAGAACTTCTTTGGTTAATGGTACCTCAATGGCCCTTGGTTTTGATTTGGCTTCTTTCCGTGCTTTAGATTTTACGCGTCAGTCTCGAGAATCTTGTTTTGGCGTTGATCGGAATTGGGCATCATCCTCACGTTTTCAATTCCGGAACTAATACGTGTTCAAAAAAAAATAAAAAACATAGAGGCCATCATCATCTTTAACTAACCCATCGCAAGCCGAATAGCCCTTTTCAGATGTTGTATTCCATCTTTACCCTACTTCTGATAGCACAAGCGAATGCACAGTTCTTTAACAACTTCTTTGAAGGTGGCCGGCAGCAGCAACAGCAACAACAACAGAAACCGTTTGAAGATCATGTACTCAATGATAACTGTAAAGGATATCTGTGCACAGACACCCGCACCTGTGTGGAAAAGCCATTAGACTGCCCCTGCCCATACACTAGATCCCAACTAAAGTGTTTACTTCCTGATAAAAAGAACTACGTTTGTATATCAAAGCCAGCAACCCTCGATGAGAAACTAGTTGAACAGTATGATGACCCTGTGAAAGGTCCAAAACTTGCCATCGATGGGCTCAGAGACTGTGGTTGGGTTACCAAAGCTTACAATGGGTTGGTTTAAAACTAAATAGATATGCACTAATGAACATCAGTCACGATTCTTGCTAGCCACCCAACGACTATAAACTACTTCGTTGATGTTGTACAGTTTGAACAGCTCTGGTAAATTGTCCCTCATAGTGTCAAACTCCTCCTGAGTTGGAACATCCACAAAAACGAGAACAAGCCTCTTTCTAACACCACCAACAACTCTGCTTATACCAGATAACCAATCAAAGTCCTTGCTAGCAGCCTTGTTTTTTTGTTCATTCTTATAGTTGGGCAAGATCAAGATGGCAAACTCTGCATGGTGGAATGGAGGACCTCTCTTGTACAAAAGATGGTCAGTGCCAAATTTGATACCAGATCTGACACACCAACCAAGTGATCTGTAATGATGGTACGCAATATAGTTGAGCACAAAAGGATCATCAGCCTGCTTTGTTGATAACTCACTGAAGAGATTCATCGTAGACAATTCATTTCCATCCTGGAACACAGTTACTGAATTTAAGGCAAATTTCAAAAAGAAGACCTCTTGTGGCTGTAATTGTAGTTTCTCTATTTGGATCAAATTCCCATCATTCAACAGGACATCATCTTCAGGTCTGACATAGGTCTCTCTCTCCATCACAACAATAATATCCTTATCCCTCAAGGTCTTTAGCTCCAGTCTCTCCCCAATGAATGGATCAACGATACCTTGCTTTTTCAACTCTGCCTGCCTTGCCTCCAGTTTAGCACGCTCTAGCTTGAACTTTTTGCGTTCATCTCTTCTGATGGTAGTGATTTCTTCAACCGTCAGGTTCTTGAACTCTCCAAGACCAAGTCTCTTCTGTGTTCTGTCATACCAAGACGCTTCAGATCTACTGAAGATACCTTTCCCGAAGAATCCCTCTGCCCATAGGCTTTTGATATCATCTTCTTTATCCACAAAGAACATTCCATTGCTCAACTCCACTTTTGTAGAGTTCACGTCACATGCTGAGCCCAGATAAGTGCAAACGAAACGAATCCAAGAAATCGGATTATGTGGTACAAGGGGAGGTAGTTCAACAGGGTGAACAGGAAGTGAGTGCTTATAGCGTATATTGAGTGGAACTCTTTTAGACATTGTTTTCCTCCTTCAAACATTTGTTAGTAATGAGTTCTTAGTAATTGAGACCACCTTCATACTCCTGGATTTCCTTTAAATCAGATACCGTTGTAGTCTATGAGAAATCAATGTGCTCACAGTGACGTTAGTCTTCGAGCAACGATCTTTATCATCATCAAAAAGATCACCAGTGTTATAGCAGTGTACTCTTTTGAATTGCAAAACTTACTTCTTCAAATCAATTATCAAAGGCCAATGAAGCCGATATTAGGTGTTACTAGTAAGCAGACATCGAAACTCGGGCAAACTAATAGCTTGTTCGAGATCAAAGAGTTGGTTCAGTGATGAAAATTTTTCGTTTCTCTGTTTTTTTTGAGTTGTGCGCAGAATTGGTTGGGGCAGCACAACGGGTTTTTTCTATAGGGCTTAACTAGTACAGAGGTGAAAACGTAACAAATAAGCAGCATAATGTCAACTTATGAAGCTTACCAGAAGTTAAGAAGTTTCTAGGCTGAGTATTTGCAGATTTTGAGACTTCTCTATGGCTAGAGGCGGCTGGCTAAAGTGCACTCCACTCTTCTTCGCTGAACCGTCGGTTAATGAGACTCCGACGGTAAAAGCTTGAAACCTGAAAGTCAAACTTGTAGTTTCTTTTAACAAATCAGAACGTCGTGCTGGACACCAACAATTCGTAAGCGTGTACATATATATAACGTACGCGTTGTTTAATCGATATTTTACGTGTTTAATTTTTTCATATATTGCCCTTACAAATCAAAATTATTATTATAATAATTGTAACAGTGTTCCATATTTTGGGTGTAAATTAAGGTCAATAGTTTAATTTCAACAGAAAGCGGTACAAGTGGCCAAGCGTACCAGCTAGATGTAAATTTTTGTGATATTTGTGTATACGTTGATATTCAGAAAACTTCGTACGTGCTCATTATCAGTCAGGCGGAGATCGATCAAGCCAAGATCGACCGGCCAAAGAGATCCTGATGCAGCCGCTAGAACAATATTAATATGGTCAGCTTGCATTGATTCCGTAAGACTATCTCCTCGCTATGGCATATCTGTCATCTATAAGTCATTAAATTAATTCGTTACACTTTTCTCAGTCCTTGTATGCGTCAGTGCATAAGCAGCCACAACCTGAAGGACACTCATTGGAAATCCTGAACCATTCACTGGCACAATCTGCATGCAACACATGGTCACAAGCATAACAGCTAAAGAGCCTTCTATTGACCTTGAGTCCACAGTAGTTGCAATCTTTATCCGCACCATTGTGCCAAATGATTGTAGCCTGATACGGATCATTTCTCAAACACACGTTCTGGTAGTTGAACTTTAGAATCTCAGCTCTTCTCAGAATCTGACCCCAATTGTAGAGAATGTTCGCATACTCATCCCTGTACTTGTTGAATCTCTCATCATCCTCACTATCCAATAATGTGAATCCAAATTTTTCCTCTTTATAACCCAACTCTATCTCATTCTGCATCTCAACAGTAATTGTGACTGGCTTCTCCATTCTTTCAGTAGTGATGACACTGGAGCTTCTTGAAAATGGAAGTCGATAATTAGAATCTGAATAGTTAGATTGGGCATGGGAACTGATAGATGGTGCTCGATCCTTGAAAGCTGGCAGTTCTGGCAAAGGTGACGGTTCGATAAGGTCATCCTTTTGATTTGGCCCTTGAATAACACAACTCATCATTGCTAGCATTTGCACGTTTCCAAGATTCTCATAATAGTTCATTAGTTCCCTAATCAGCCATAGTCTTCCGAAGGGATGTGTACCCCAGTAAAAGGAATCATTGAAGACTGTGGACAAAACTCTCCAGGAGTCTGCCAAATCATTATAGTCATGCTTTGCGCAAATCTCAGCATTATGCAACGCCAGGTTCTTTGGTGAGTCTCCAATGACTTTATACTCTTCTGCCAGTTCCATTTTCGAAGGAATGAGATAGTTCATATCAAAAATAGCGACAACATTCTTGTTGACTGATTGGGATTCACCGTCTGCTGTCTGTTGTGGATTAGTATTCAAAGATCTCTCAGTTGACAGAGCCCTCTTATCATGCGCGTGGTAGTTCTGAAGTCTGAAAACACCAGGAATTGTTCGTCTTTTGGACTTATCCTTCTTCAAAATATCGTTCCAATCATCACTCAAACTGTCATCACTAGTATTGTCATAATCAAAAAATACTTGGTTACTAAAGCCTCTTTCATCAAACTTAATAACCTTCTGCTCTTTTTCCCGGTTCTTCGGTATAAAAAAGCATACCAGTTGGCCAGTCTTCGTCCATGATGCTCCACAACCTTTTGGCACTGGTGTACTATCAAAGGTAGGCTTTGCTGCTGTCGACACTTCGGAGGCAACTAAAGGAATCAGTTCATCGTACTCATCCTCGTCATCATCTTCATAATCATCAATATTATTATCAGATGACACTGATGACGGTAGCGAGGTTAAATCAGCGAATGGGTCATTGTCGAATTGATCCTTTTGATCATCTGAATCATTTTCAAGGTTTGACAAATCAATCTTCTCACCCATGATAAATCTTAAAGAGGACTCTAAAGAGAATCTCTCAGCATTGGCATATGCCTTGGAAATCTCATTCAAATTTGATATAATTTCCTGTCTTTTTTCTGAATCCAAGTTGGTGTTCTCTTCAATTCTGAAAGTGGGCGGGCTAGAAGGATACTCTGCAGGAATTTTAATCTCAACTCTCAAAAATATCAATTCGTCAGGATCTGACCCCCACGGACCATTTAAGGATAACACGAGCGTACCGGTCGACACGGAGATCTTTTCAAACTTCACCTTTGGGAACTTGTGGCCAATGATTGTAACCTCTTCACCAAGGTTATCGGGTGTATTGTCTGTGAGGTTGTTTGGATTTTGATCAATGGTAGGGATGAACGCAGAGCGACCAATTCTAACCCCTGAAATCCAATTCAAATGGTCTTTGGTATTGGTTGTGCTTCCTCCTTTACTAGAAACAAATGTATCTTTGGTTTTCTTGAGTATCATCTGGTTTGATATATCAATATCTGGTTCTTCTCTGTAGGTTCTATAGTCATAAGGAGGAAGATCCATAGGACCACCCCGCTCAAAGTCAAGTTTTTGATAAACATCATCATCCAAAGACCAAAGTCTCAAATCGCAATCCTTTGACCAGGTAACCAATTGAAACTCCCTGTCATCAATTCCTGATGAGCTGTGCCTTTGTCTCCATAAGAAATCTGTCACTCTTTCGGAATGTCCCTTGAACACAGTTGATGGCTCCATGAAGGTTGTCCCTTCCAGATTCTTCTGATTCACAAGGTAGATGGCATCAGAACCCCCTCTCAAAGGCATAATCGCACAGCCATGACCGAATGGCAAATGTCTCGCCCTCCAGACAGGGAAATGAGTGTTGACTATCGATGTTGGAGTTTTAGTATCTTTTGAAAGATCCCAAAACTTAACCGAACAGTCGTTGGATGAAGAGATGATTTCGTTCTCCTTTGTTCGACTGAAATCCACACCATTTATCTTTCTGGAATGAGCAGCAATGCGATGTAGTGGTTTGGCATTGTTACGTAAATCCCAAATGTAGAAGTAATTGTCATGCGAGGAAGCCAAAATATTTGGATTCTGAAAGTTCCACTTCACCTGTGATGCTCCAGCTCTCCAATCAGCTACTGAGTAAAACGGTCTCTTGGGGCTCCTCATATCCCATGCAAGAACAGAGGTATCAATTGAGCATGTGGCTAAGAGCTCGGGATTGTCCGGATGGAAGTTGATATCTGTAATCGCTCTAGAGTGCCCGTGTAGTACATGTTCGATACCCTTATCTCCTGTTCTTGCAAGATTCCATAACATTGCCTTCTGGTTTGAAGTAGAGATGACCCATGCAGGCTTTGATGCGTGCGGGGACCATTGAACATCAGCAACTTCCCATGATGTGAGGTGTTGAATCCATCTCGGAGGTGAGAATGGATCATCTAGGTCAACAACGTACAGGCCGCGGTGACCCG